>JAABOM020129543.1:0-61182 GCA_011800125.2 Solanum clarkiae
AAATTAAATTCAATGGTTAATATAAAAAGTTTAAATCTTTGATTTTTACTAATTACAAATATTTAATTTTCTTCGAATTCCTATTTGATTTTTCAAACCCACAACGCACCCCACACCACCCCATCCCACATTAGTTTAAAAAATAGCTACTTCAACCCATCTCACACCGCTCCACCCTACATAGCTCTAAACCCGGCCCGTACTCGCCCTGCACTACCCCATTGCCATCCCTATTTTTGAAACTTTAGGTACTTCTTTTTTCTTTATGTACGAGGACGAACATTATTATTAATGGTGAATAATGTAATGATATGGTTTGTAATTTTTGGCCTTAATTGTGAAAATTACTGCCTTACCCTTTCATAAGTTGCTTTATAAAACTCTCTAAAAACGCCCCAAAAATGTTCTTCGGAAATGCCCATAATCATAATTTCTATATAGCTCAAAATTAGTTTGTGATATAAAGAATTTGACTTCATATTCATGATCAGGGGGCAAAATTGAGTAGAAAATGGGTATAACCCCAATTTTAGAGGATCCGTAGCAAAATTTCATTTTCGCTAACTTTTCAATTTCCAATGACTGTCCGCGATGGCTTCGCGAAGATGATCTATTGTGGAGCAGTGTTGTGACTTCTTTATTTTTTCTATTTTGGCCTAAGGCAATGGGGTCTTGGCCCCATGCCCTCATATGCTCTGAAATTACCTATACTTAACCATTTTTCAACTCTATATCATTCAAAACACTCTCAAGACCCTCTCTAACACTTAGCCAAATATTTCACCCAAATTCTAGTGTCTCAAGCTTAATTCCGGATATGAAGAACTTCATTAAGCTTTAAGTTCTCTTCAAATCTACATCAAGGAAATCCCCAAGTTTAAGGCATGTGAGTCTCAACCATTGGGTCCTTTATCCATAGTGCCCAATCTTCCTATCTTATGAAAATTGCATGTTTTCAAGTTGTATTACCTATGAATATCTTTTATTATGGATTATAACTATGAAATATATTGGGGTTTTATGAAACATTGAGTAAATATGCATGTCTATCTCTCTCAAGCTTATACTATGAGTTGGTTTTATCTATTGAGTCTATGTATGTTTTGAGCTATAAAACTATGATCTATTATTAGATTTGATGATGAATTTCAGGATATTTCACAATAGTGTTTTGCAATATGTTGGTGGATTGATTTGCATTAAGTTTTCTCATGTGATTTCACTCTTGAATTGTATGATTTTGATAAGCATTGCACACCTACCAAGTGTTTGATGAAATGTCAAGTCAAAGATTCTCAAGTTATTTACATGTTTTATAAGTCAAGTGACTTTATGATGAATATGGGCTATCAGGTATGTTATAAATTCATGAAATTATCCATTATTATGCAAGTATGAAGTTAAGCCCCATTTTCAAGATTTTACCTCTTATGAGCCTTTGATGCTAATGCAAGGGTAATGTTTGATGATGGTCTATTCTCATGTTTCAAGTTAGGCTCACCATTAGAGGTCAAGTATGCTAGAGCTACTCATGTCATGCTTCAATGTTTATTTCAAGTTATTAAAGTATGATTTTTATAAGTATTTCATGGGATTAGACTTAGCACCGATGGATGAAGGGTTTGCTCTCTTTCCTTAAACTATGTGACAACATCGGATTATGTTATACCCTTACTATACTGGTGGATCTATTTAGTACACTTCTCTTGAATTTCATCCCAAAATGGAATGAGCTCCTATAAGGTAAAGTTTCTCATGAAATCCTTTTCGAAATGGGAAGGTAAAGTATGGTTTACTTTGGCAAGTAAACCACCTCTTTACCGGTGAGGGGTAATCATCGGGATTCCATGTTGTAGCTCGCTTGGTCATATTCTATATCAGTTGAGATCTCTTACCATACATGTGGTATAATCTATGCAAGTTGAATGATTTACAAACATGTTTTTCTTCAAGCATTGATAATGCATGCCATGTTTAAATTATGCTCATCTATTGTCTATTACTATGCATTTTGATATTGGCTTATGTCTTGTTGCATTGCACCCTACATACTTAGTACATTCAAACTTACTAATGTATACTGTATGTCTACATGATGGTACCATGTAGGAACCAGAGCACCTCACGATCATCCTGCAAGTTGCTAGTTTTGGCATCTTCAAGATAAGCTTTTGGTGACTCCTCAAGTTCGGGGACACTAGATATGCTACTCTTGCTTTCGTTATCTCTTTATGTTGAATATTTGATACCATGTGGATGAGCTTAGAAAGTGTCTTGGCCCCCTCCCAATCTATGTTTAGAGGTGTTGAAATAATTGATGTATCTATGCTTTGACCTTTGACTCTTTATGCTTTATAAATGTCAAGACTTTCCCCTGGTCCCTTTTTCCCATGTTTATCTCGTATTGTTGTTTATTTTGCTTCCGCGACCAAGGATGTGTGAATGGTATGCTAAGAGGCTTGTTTGGGGACCCTTTACATTTTCTTTGGGCATGTCATGTCTAGGCCCTAGGCTTGGGACAAACTTGGTATTAGAGCACTAGGTTATTAATGGTCCTCGGAATCCAACACACCGCGTCGATTGTAGTCTTGTACATAGTTGTGGAGTGCACCACAACTATGAGCAAGAGGCTATGAGGCGTTCTATGAAATATTTCCCCTTCTGTATGATCTATGTCATGCTATAGAAGTTAAATCTTTAAGCTAACAAATGTTCTTTGCTATTCTAGATCATGCCTATTCGAAGAGAAAGAAGAGCCCATATTCCCGAGGAGCAACTGACCCCTCCCGTTCCTTAGGATTCTCAAGATGGGGAAATGGCCCATGAAGAGTATTGAATGCTATTGCCATGTTGGCCCATTCCATGACTAATCATGTAAACCCAGGGGTCCAAGCCCCTCATGCTCCTACTCCGGCCTCAAGGGTGAGGGATTTTACTAGGATGAACCCACCGGAGTTTCATGGGGCCAAGGTGGATGAGGATCCACAAGAATTCATTGATTAGGTGTATAAGGTGTTGTTCATTATGCGTGTTAACTCGAAGGAGAAGACAGCCTACCAATTCAAAGGGGTGTCTCAAATATGGTTCACTCAATTAAAGATAGAGAAGAGGAATGGTGATGCTATCCCTTAGGAATAGTCCAAAGCGGCATTTCTCAATCGATTCTTCCCTTTTGAGCTTAAGTAGGCAAAAATGATGGAATTTATGAATCTAAAGAAAGGTTCTATGAGTCTGAGGAAGTATGCCCTCAAGTTCAACCAACTCTTCAAGTATGCTCCTCAATTGGTTGCTGAGCCAAGATCAAGGTTGAACAAATTTGTGTCAGGTGTATCCGACTTAGTGAATGAGGAGTGTCAAACCACTACGCTTGTAGGTGGCATAGATTGTCCTGCCTCATGACATATTCCAAACAATTGGAGGGGGAAAATCTTTGAAAGAGAAGGGTTGGTGAGGCCAAGAGGGCCCATTTTGAAGGTGGATTCCAAGGTTTTAAAGGTTGCTGGTTTCCTCAAGGTCAGAAGTTCCAAGGCTAAGGGTCATCCAATGCTTCCAACAAGAGGTTTGCCAATGATAGGGTGCCTAATCAAAGGTTCCAAGGGGTGGTAATAGAGGAGTGGTAAAGCCTGGATATCCAACGTGTGAAAAGAATCATAGTGGTCCTTGCTTGAGAAATTTAAATGCTTGCTTTGGTTATGGTAAAGTTGACCCCAAGGTCATTGATTGTCCTCATGGTCAACCCAAGGGTGGAAATGGTCATTCGCAAGGCCAAGGTGCAAATGCGGGTCAGAGGGGAAGAGAAGGCTAACAAGGGGGTGCACCAAGGCTAAATAGGTTCTACGCTGTTCAAGGAAGACAAGGGGTGAATGAGGTGCCCGATGTTGTCACCAGTATGTTAAAGGTTTTTGATTTTAATGTGTGTGTTTTGATTGACCCGGGTGCCACTCTTTATTTTACTAATCCTTTTTTTGCCAAAAAGCTTCATGTTAGTCCCGAATTATTTTGTGAACCCTATGAAGTATCTACCCCCATTGGTGAGTCTGTTGTTGCTAAAAAAGTTTATCTAAATTGTCCCATATTCGTATTGCATAAAATCTTGCCTTCTAATTTTGTTGAGTTAGATATAGTGGATTTTGATATCATTCTTGGGATGTATTGGTTGAATGCATATTACGCTTCTATTGATTGTGGAACCCGAACAGTCAACTTCCAATTCCCAAATGAACCCATCCTTGAGTGGGAAAGTTGTGATGTGGTGATCAAGGGTAGATTCATTTCTTGCATTAAAGCCCAAAAGTTGATTTCTAAGGGCTGTCTCTATCATCTTGTGAGGGTGAGGGATGTTGAGTCAAAAGTCCATCCTATAGAGCCGGTTACGGTGGTTAATGAGTTTCCTGATGTCTTCCCTAATGAGATTCCCGGTATTCCTCCCGAAAGGGAAATAGATTTTGGTATATACGTTCTTCCTGATACTCAACCCATTTCTATTCCCCCTTACCGTATGACCCTGGCGGAGTTGAAGGACTTGAAAGAGCAATTGAGAGATTTGATGGAAAAGGGTTTTATAAGGCCTAGTAAGTCCACTTGGGGTGCACTGGTTTTATTCGTAAAGAAGAAGGATAGTTCTCTTTGAATGTGCATTGAGTACTAACAACTTAATAGAGTCACCATCAAGAATAAGTACCCTCTACCAAAGATGAATGAGCTTTTTGATCAAATTTGTCACGACCCAAGCCTACGACCTAGACGTAACACGGCTAATGGGCAACCCGAAGGAACCCCAATCAAGCCTCTTAACATATCATTACACAGCCTTGCTCATAAAAGCAATTAAACAACAATAAAATAATAGAAATAAGGGCAGAGGGACTAAGGAAAGTCTTTCATATCATAAAACATCAAAAGAGTCAAAGTGAATCAAGCTTATAGTATCATTACATAACTTGTCCAACAACACCTCTACACTTAGAATTGAGCAGGGCACAAGACAATGTTTCAGGCTCACCCTCATAGTCAAAATCGTGCAAATAGATAATGAAAGTCCTTATATAACATAAGAACAAGATATATAGTCCCCAGAGTTGAGGACTCACCAAACTTGCTTTAAGAGAGATCGTACTAGCCACGTGAAGGAGGAGGATGGCCAAGTAGAGCTCCTGTTCCTACATGGTAATACATGTAGGCAAAAAGTATGTATTGGTACATTTGAATGTTCTAAGTATGTAGGATGCAATGCATCAAGAGATAAGAAACATAGGCAAATGTAGTATCATAAGTAATGGGTAGCATGATAACATAACATGTATGCATGATACTTGAAGTAAAACATACTTATATGAAACATATTACATGTGTAGTAAGAGACCATCATCATAGACCAAGCAACTTAGTACTTGTAATCCAAGGCACGCCACCCGCTGGTTGAGGTATATACCCATCATCTATGGTAGTACGGGATCGCCACCACCCAACAAGGTGGATGAGATATATACCCCTTATCTATTGTACGGTCACTTGCAACACTATAACTATTTTCATGAAATAATCACATTTACACATTACTTTTATCATCATAAAGTCATTTGTCTCATAAGCCATACAATAGATCATCAATAACTCAAGGACCCTAGCCCGAATATTTTATCAAACACTTGGTGGATGTGTAATGCTAGTGTAAAATCATGCAACTAAAGAGTGAAATCATGCAAGAAACCTTGAAGTAAATCAGCCCACCAACACCTGGTAATACCCTCATGCAATATACATTGAAACCCTTCATCAACTCTCAAAATAGATAGTTGATTCATAGTTCAAAACATGCTAAGATAGTCATAATTTCATAAAACCCTAACATAGATTGTAGTCAAATTCATAATAGAAGATCTAGAAGTAATATCAACTTAGAAATATGAGATTATGTAAAAGGGAAGCTTGGGCACCATAATGGACTCAGTGGTTAAAACCCACATACCTCAGCTTTGGAGGATTTGTTGTTGAAGATTGTAATGGAGACTCGAAGCTTGAATGAAATCCTAAGGATCCGGAATGAGTTTTTGACCTTGAATTTTTGGTGAAATATTTGTGTAAGTGTTTGGGAGAGTATTGGTGAATGTCTCGTATAATATAATATTAAAATATGACTAAGTATAGGTATTTCCACATATAGAAAGATTTATCCCAAGACCGAGATAAAATAATTGGTAAAAAATAACACAGTGGTGCACCCCAGCCTCGTCGCGCTAGGGGCATGCAGTGCTCACTGGAAATTTCAACTTTGAAAATTCATTTTTTGATACAGTCGCTCTAAAATTGTGGTTAGACCCATTGTCAACTCAATTTTTCCCCCTAATCAAGAAGATGAATTCAGATTCTCGAAATCACGCATGAATTCTGAGATATATGGAAATTACAAGTCCGAGCATTTCCGAGGCACAATTTTGGGCACTTTTGGGGGTTGTTTCAATATCTCCTCCTTGGGAACATTCATCCCCGAATGTCAAAGAAGCGTACATAAGAAGAGTAATTATGAAGAAATCAACCACAACAAGAATACAATATTGCACTTAAATATCTTTTCAAAAATCTCAACATAAGTACCAAAATGACCATGAACTTTTCAACATAAACATGAATGCATGCATATGACATATAGGACTGACACATGAGATGTGAAATCACGTAGAAGACTTAGATTTATTACTTTTAGTTTGAGTAGAATGAAGAGATAAGGATATCTCATTTGTATCTCTGCCTCGGCCTCTGATATAGCACTTTCGGATTGTTGATTCCTCGGAAGTCACATCCTTGTTCCTCAACCTCTTCACTTGTATATCCAAAAACTCTACTGGAACCTTTTGATAGGTCAATTTGTCCTTAACAATACCCACAATATCCAATGGAACAATAGCATTCGGAAAACCCACATATTTCCTCAACATGGATACATGAAAGACCGGATAAACCAAGTCCATTTCACTAGGTAACTCCAACTCATAGACTACCTTAACAATCCTCCTCAAAAACCTATAAGGATCCATATATCTTGGACTTAATTTACCTTTTTTATCAAAAATGAACCACACCTTTCATGGGTGAGACCTTCAAATAGACCCAATCATCAACTTTAAATTCAAGCTCCCATCATTTCACATCGGCATAGACCTTTTGATGACTTTAGGATATTTCCAACCTTTCCCTAATCAACCTTACCTACTCCATAGCCTCCATAACCAGATATGTGCCCAACAAAGACATTTCTCCCACTTCAAACTACCTAACTGGTGATCTACAACGCCTATCGTGGATGGCCTCAAAAGGAGCCATACTAATGCTAGAATGACGGCTATTATTATAAGTAAACTCAATCAATGGTAATGATCATCCCAACTACCCTTAAACTCCAAAACACAAGCTCTAAGCATATCCTCAAGAGTTTGGATAGTTCTTTCTGCTTGGCAATCCATTTGAGGGTGAAAGGCCATACTAAGCTTTACCTTAGTTCCAGGACCTCTTTTAAAGGACATCCAAAAGTGAGAAGTGTGTTGAGCACCATGATCCAATATGATAGACAAGGGAACCCATGCAATCTAACCAATTTATGAATGTACAATTTAGCATAGTCTTTGGCCTCGTAAGTAGTTTTAACCAGTCGGAAATGAGATGACTTTGTCATTTTATCAACCACAACCTAAATAGAATTAAAACCCTTTCTAGTCTTAGGAAACCCAACCACAAAATCCATGTTTATATTCTTCCACTTCCAAGTAGGAATTTCTATGTCTTGTGTTACGCCAACCAACCTTTGGTGTTCGGCTTTGACTTGTTGGCAACTATGACAACTGGGTACAAATTTAGCAATGTTTTTCTTCATACCTCCATAACAAAAAACATCCCCCAAGTCTCTATACATCTTGGTAGAACTAGGGTTGATAATACATGAAGAATTATGATCCTTATCAAGAATCTTCTTTCTCAAGTCATTAACACAATGTACACAAAACCTACCTTGGTACCTAAGGGTACCATCTCCCTCTTGGGGGAAACCTCTACCTTGCCCTCTCTCACCAAGGCCTTCAATTCCAATAAGGAGGGGTCAAGATCTTACTTTGCTTTTACCTCATCAACCAAGGAAGATTTTGAACCATCAGTAACCACAATACCACCATTATCAGCCTCTTCTAACCTAACCCCCAAACCAGCCAACCGATGGACCTCTCTAGCCACCTATTTGCCCCCATCATCAACATGAGCTAGGCTACCCATAGACACCCTATTCAAAGCATCAACCACAACTTTGGCCTCACCAGGATGATAATGCACACTCATATCATAATCCTTAAGAAGTTCTATCTACCTTCCTTGTCTCAAGTTGAGATATTTTTGAGTGAACACATATTGGAGGATCTTATGATCGGTAAACACATCAACATGCACTCTATACAAATAGTGACACTAAATTTTCAAGCAAAAACCATGGCAGCCAATTCAAGATCATCGGTAGGATAATTTTTTTCATGAACTTTGAGTTTCCTAGAAGCATAGTCTATCATCTTACCATTTTGCATCAAAACACAACCCAAACGAATCTGGGAGGCATCACAATACACAACAAACCCTTCTGGTAGAGACAATATAAGGGCGGAGACAAGCTTATCCTTCAAGGTTTGGGAACTCTTTTCACACTCATCGATGCATATAAATTTAAGTTATTTTGGGTCAACTTAGTCATGGGGGAAGCAATAGAAAAGAACCCATTCACAAACCTCTGGTAGTAACCCGCTACGCCCAAGAAACTTCTGATGCCCGATGGAGTCAAAAGTCTAGGCCAATTTCTAATAACCTATGTTTTCTTAGTATCCACCTTAATACCATCCCCCAACACCACATGACCTAGAAAGGCAACCTCTTTTAACGAAAATTCTCATTTCGCATGCTTAGCATACAACTTTTATTCCCTAAATTTTTGTAGCACCACCCTCAAATGTCCCACATACTCCTCCTCACTATGAGAATAGATCAAAATATCATCAATGAAAACCACAACCAACAAATTAAGGTATTGTTTAAGACCTTATTCATAAGATCCACGAAGATGGCCAGTGCATTGGTCAACCCAAAAGACATAACAACAAAATCATAATGCCCATACCTAGTCTAGAAGTCCGTCTTGGGAATGTCACACTCCCTCACCTTCACTTGGTGATGCCCAGACAAAAGGTCAATCTTAGAGAAGTGGCTGGCCCCATGAAGTTGGTCAAACAAGTCATCAATCCTTGGTGGAGGATACCTATTCTTTATGGTGACCCTATTAAGTTGCCGGTAGTCAATGAACATTCTAAGAGAGCCATCCTTCTTTTTCACAAACAACACTAGTGCATCCCAAGGTTATTGGCTAGGCCTAATAAAACCCTTCTCTAATAAGTCTCTCAATTGCTCCATCAACTCCACCAGGGCCATAGGTTAAGGGGGAATAAAGATGAGTTGAGTATCAGGGAAGGAGGTCTATGCCAAAATCTATTTCCCTTTTGGGAGGAATATCGAGAAGGTCACTAGGAAAGACATCAAGGAACTCATTTACCATCATAACTGACTCTATAGAAAGGACCTTGGACTCCACATCCTTAACCCTCACAAGATGATAGAGACACCTCATAGAGATAAACTTTTGGGATTTAATGCTAGAGATAAACCCACCCTTGACCATCAAATCATGACTCTCTCACTCAAGGAAAGGTTCATTTGGGAATTGGAACTTGACCCTACGGGTTCTATAATAACTAGAGGCATAATATGCTTGCAACCAATCCATCCCAAGAATGACATCAAAATCCACCATAACAACTCAACAAGATCACAAGGCAATATTTTATGCAAGATGCAAATGGGACAAGTTTTATAGACTTTTCTAGTAATAATAAATACACCAATGGGACTAGATACCTCATAAGACTCACACAACAATTCGGTCTCGACATAAATCTTTTTGGCAACAAAAGGAGATAATAAAAGAAAGAGTGGTACCCGGGTCTATCAATGCATACGCATCAAAACCAAAGACTCTTAACATACTAGTGATGACATATGGCACCTCATCAACCCCTTATCTCATTTGTAATGCATAGGACCGATTATGCCTTATGGCACCACCTTGTTGGCCTCCTCTCCCGAAAGGAACAACATTAGCTCCCAAGCCTTGTGGACAAACATCTTTACCCTTGTTGCGATTACATTGACAATCAATCATCTTATGCCCTACTTCTCCATGATCAAAACAAGTATTGCTATCCCTCAAGCATGGGGTACAATGACCCTTACCACATTTTGGACACATAGCATCAGGCATTACACCACCATCACCTTAGGCTCTTGGGTAGTCATCGGCAAACCTCCTATTAGGAGCATGAGAAGACCCTTGGCCTTGATGAAATCGGGCACCTCTGGGACCTTGGAACTTTCAATAAAAAGGGGCCCTCTTGGCCTCATTACCCCTTCTTTTCCTCAACTTCTCCCCTTCCAATTGTTTGACATAAGTCATCAAGCGGGACAAATCCATGTCACTAATCAAAGCAGTGGCATGACACTCCTCATTCACCAAATCAGATACACCAATCATGAACTTGTTCATTCTAGACCTCAAGTAGGCAATCAAGTATGGAGCACATTTAGAGAATTGGTTGAACTTGAGGGCATACTAACTCACATTGATAGAGCCTTGCTTCAAATTCATAAACTTCATCATTTTGGCCTCCCTAGGAAAGAACCAGTTGAGGAAACTATCTTAAACTCTTCCCAAAGAATCATACTATTGTTCACCTTCTCCTCCTTCCATTGAGTATACCATATTTGGGCCACCACCTTGATTTGGTACTCCGCCAACTCCGACTTCTCGTCCGACCTAACACCCATAATGGCCAACACTTTGTACACCTCATTAATAAATTCATGAAGGACTTTATCCACTTTAGATCCATTGATCTCCAGTGGGTTCATCCTTATAAAGTCCCTCACCCAAGATGTCAGAGTAGGAGCATGAGGGCTTGGGCCCATTGATTGACTTGATTAGCCATGGTTTGAGCTAGCAAGGTGAGATCATCCCGAAGCTCTCCGTGAGCCGGTTGTTCCTTGGGTATGCGGGCTCTTCTTCCGATTGTGCTAGGCAAGATCTTAAAAGGGTAAAGAACATTCGTTAGAGGGGAAACTTTATCGAACTTCTATATCATGACATAGATCATAAAGAAGGGAAACATTTCCTAAAACATCTCATAGCCTCTTACTCATAGTAGTGGTGCACAATAAAACCATGAATAAGACTCTAATCAATGCGGTGTGTTCGATGCCGAGGACTATTAACAACATAGTGCTCTGATATACAAAATTTGTCATGGCGCAAGCCTAAGGCCTAAATGTGACACGCCGAATAGGGAACCCGAAGGGACCCCAATTAAGCCTCTTAACATATCATTACACATCCTTTGTCATGGAAGCAATTAAACAACAATAAAAGAATAGGAATAAGGAAAAGCGACTAAGGAATGTCTTCCTTATCATAATAAATCGAAAGAGTCAAAGAGAATCAAGCTTATAGAATCATTACATAACTTGTCTAACAACGCCTTTACACTTAGAATTGAGCGGGGGACAAGACAACTTTCAGGGCTCACTCTCATAGTCAGAAGCACACAAATAGATGATGAAAGTATTTAGATAACATAAGAACAAGATATATCAAACCCGAAGTTGAGGACTTACTAAACTTGCTTTGAGAGAGATCGTACTAGCTATGTGGAGGAGGAGGATGGTCAAGTGGAGCTCCAATTGCTACATGATAACATCATGTAGGCATAGAGTATGTGTTAGTACATTTGAATGTACTAAGTATGTAAGATGCAATGCAATAAGAGATAGGAAACATAGGCAAAATGCAGTATCATAAGCAATGGATAACATGATGACAATATGACATGTATCCATGACACTTGAAATAAAACATGCTTGTATGGAATATATTACATGTGTAGTAAGAGACCATCATCATAGACAAAGAAACTTAGTACATGAAATCCAAAGTTGATAAGGTCTATACCCCTCATCTTCGGTAGTATAGAATTGCCACCACCCAACAAAGTGGATGAGTTATGTACCCCTAATATATGGTAGTATGGGATTGCCACCACCCGATAAGGCGGATGAGGAATATACCCATCATCTATGGTATGGCGGCTTGCAATATTATAGCTTCTTTTCATGATATCATCACATTTATACATAACTTTTATCATCATAAAGTTACTTGTCTCATAGGCCATGCAATAGATCATCAATAACCCAAGAACCCTAACTAGACATTTTATCAAACACTTGGTGGGTGTGTAATGTTAGTATAAAATTATACAATTAAAGTATGAAATCATACAAAAAAACTTGAAGTAAATTAGTCCACCAATACCTAGTAATACCCTCATGCAATATACATTAAAACCATTTATCAAATCTCAAAATAGATACTAGATTCATAGCTCAAAATATGCTAAAACAGTCAAAATTTCATAAAATCCGAACATAGATTATAGTCAAATTCATAATAGAAGATCCATAAGTAAAATCAAATTAGAAACATGAGATTTATGTAAAAGAGAAGCTTGGACACCATGGGTGAAAGGACCTAACGGCTGAAACCCACATACCTCAACTTTGGAGAATTTCTTGATGAAGATTGCAATGGAGACTAAAAGCTTGAATGAAATCCTTACAATTTAGAATGAGTTTTGGTATTGAATATTTGGTGAAATATTTGTCTATGTATTTAGGAGAGTATTGGGTAATGTCTTATATGATATGGTGTTGGAATATGGCTAAGTATAGATATTTTCACGTGCGAGAAGACTTAGGACAAAGACCCAAAAGCCTTGGATCGAGATAAAATAACTAGAAAAAATAACACTGTGGCACGTCCCAGCCACGTCATGCTAGGGGCGCGCACTGTTCACTAGAAATTGCAACTTTGAAAATTAATTTATTGATGTGGTCATTCTAAAATCGGGGTTAGACCCATTTGCCACTCAGTTTTTCCCCCGATCAAGAATATGTAGTCAGATTCTCGAAACCACACATGGATTTTAAGTATATGAAAATTATGATTCTAGGTACTTTCGAGGAACATTTTTAGGCACTCGTTGGGGTAGTTTCAACTTCAAAGGGCTAGTTACTACTCTAAGATTGACCTTTGGTGTGAGTATCACCAACTGAAAGTGAGGGAGTGTGACATTCCCAAGATGGCCTTCTGGACTAGGTATGGACACATTGAGTTTGTTGTTACGTCCTTTGGGTTGACTAATGCACTAGCTATATTCATGGGTCTTATCAATAGGGTCTTTAAACCTTATTGATAGTTTTTATTGATGATATCTTCATCTATTCCCATAGGAGGAGCATGTGGATCACTTGAGAGTGGTGTTGCAAACCTTGTGGGAGGAAAGATTGTATGCAATATATGAGAAATGTGAGTTTTTGTTAGAAGAGGTTGTTTTTCTAGAGCATGTGGTGTCTTGGGATGGCATTAGGCTAGATCCTAAGAAAACATAGGTGATTCAAAATTGGCCTAGACCTTTGACTCCATCGGACATTAGAAGTTTCTTGGGTTTGGCGAGTTATTATCGGATGTTTGTAAGTGGCTTCTCTTCTATTGCTTCTTCCATGAATAAGTTTCATCAAAAAAAGGTAAAGTTTTTGTGGACTGAAGAGTGTGAAAACAATTTCAAAACTTTGAAAGATAAGCTTGTCTTCGCTCCTATCTTGTCTCTACCGGAAGGGTTAGAAAGATTTGTTGTATATTGTGATGTCTCAAGATATTATTTGAGGTATGTTTTGATGCAAAGTGGTAGGGTGATAGCGTATGCCTCTAGAAAAATCAGAATAATTAACTCACCTATGATCTTGAATTGGCGGCTGTTGTACTTGCTTTGAAAATTTGGCGTCACTACTTGTATGGGGTCCATGTTGAGGTGTTTACCGATCATAAGAGTCTCCAATATGTATTCACCCAAAAAGATCATAACTTGAGACAAAGAAGGTGGTTAGAGCTCCTTAAGGATTATAATATGTGTGCATTACCACCCCAGCAAAGCTAATATTTTGGCCAATGCTCTAAGTAGGGTGTCTATGGGTAGCCTAGCTCATGTTAATGATGGTGGCAAATAGGTTTCTAGAGAGGTCAATCGGTTGGCTAGATATGGGGTTAGGTTGGAAGAAGTTTACAATGGTGGTGTAGTAGTTGTTGATGGTTCTAAATCTTCCTTGATTGAAGAGGTGAAGGCAAAGCAAGATATTGACCCTGCCTTGTTAGAATTGAAGGCCTTCGTAAGAGATGGTAAGGAGGAGGTTTTCTCCCAAGGGGGAGGCGGTACCCTTAGGTACCAAGGTAGATTGTTTGTGCCTAGTGTTGATGACTTGAGAAAAAAGATTTTAGATGAGGCTCATAATTCTTCCTATTCTATCAACCTAGTTCTACAAAGATGTATAGAGATTTGAGGGAAATGTATTGGTGGGTTGGTATGAATAGAAACATTGCCAAGTTCATATCCGGATGTCACAATTGCGAAAAAGTGAAGGAAGAACATCAAAAGTTGGGTGGCCTAGCCCAAAATATAGAGATTCCTACTTGGAAGTTGGAGGAAGTCAACATGGATTTTGTGGTTGGGTTGACTAAGACTAGAAAAAATTTTCAATCTATTTGGGATGTGGTTAATAGAATGACAAAATTGGCTCACTTCTTATCGGTCAAAACTAGTTATGGTTCCGAAGATTATGCTATGTTGTATATAAATGAGTTGGCTAGATTTCATGGGATGTCCTTGTCTATCATTTAGAATTGTGGTGCGTAATTTACTTCTCACTTTTGGAGGTCCTTCCAAAGAGGTCTTGGTACCAAGGTTAAGTTTAGCATGCCCTTTCACCCTAAAACGGATGGTCAAGCCGAGAGGACTATCCAAACTCTTGAGGATATTCTTAGAGCTTATGTTTTGGAGTTTAAGTATAGTTGAGATAATCATCTTCCACTCATTGAATTTTCTTACAACAATATCAATCACTCAAGCATTGGTATGGCTCCTTTTGAAGCTCTTTGTGGTAGGCATTGTAGATCACCGTTTAGGTGGTTTGAAGCGTGGGAGATGGCTTTGCTAGGTCCATATTTTGCCATAGAACCTTTGGAGAAGGTGAGGTTGATAAGGAGATATTTAAAATGACCCAAAGTACACAAAATTCATATTCCAATGTGAGGAGAAGTGATCTTGAATTTAATGTTGGTGATCGGGTCTATTTGAAGGGTCTCACCCATGAAGGTTGTGGTTCGATTTGATAAGAAGGGTAAATTGAGGCCAAGGTTTATGGGTCCTTATAGAGTATTGAGGAGGATTGGTAAGGTTGCATGTGAGTTGGAGTTTCCCATTTATATGAATATGATTCATCAGATTTTCCATATATCCATGTTGAGAAAATATGTGGGTGACCCAACTGCTATTGTACCTTTGGATGTTGTGGGTGCAGTAGAAGATAATTTGTATTATGTGGAGGGTCCAGTAGAAATTTTTGATAGACAAGTGAAGAGGTTGAGAAATAAGGATGTAGCTTCTGTCAAGATTCTTTGGAGAAACCAACAAGTTGAAAGGGCCAGATGGGAGGCCGAGGCAGATATGCAAAAGCGTTATCCATATCTCTTCCATTTTACTCAAGCCTAAGGTACTAACTTAAGTCCCCTATATAATTTTAAGTCTTAAGTTTTGGCCCTTATATATCCACGTTCATGTTGATAATTTTATGGTAATTTTTGCCATTCATGTTGAAGCACCCCCAAAAGTGCCCGAAAATGTGTGTCGAAAATGTCCATACTGGTATTTTTCATATATCTTAAAATCTGTCCATGATATCAAAAATTTGACTTCATATTCGTTATCGGGGGAAAATTTAAGTAGAAAATGGGTATAACCCCGATTTTAGAGCAACTGCATCAAAATTTAATTTTTCAAAATTTACGAAAACAGAATAGATTTGCGCCCCTGATGCGATGCGGCCAGGGCGCTGACCTATACATTTTGTTGCCATTTTTTCTAGTTCGGTCCAAGGCCTTAGGGTCTTGGGCCTAAGCCTTCCTATGCGTAAAAACACCTATACTTAGTTATTTTTCAACCCCATATCATTCAAGACATTCCCCAAAACCCTCTCTAACACTTAGCCAAATATTTCATCAAAAATCAAGTGTCCCAAATTCATTATGGATCTTAGGAAATTCATTCAATCTTCAAGTTTTCATTCAAATCTTCATCAAGGATATCTTCAAACTTGAGGTATGTGGGTTTCAACCATTAGGTCCTTTTCACCCATGGTGCCCAACCTTCCTTTCTAAGTTAGTTGTATATTTTCAAGTTGATTTATCTATTGGTATTCTTATTATGAATTTGATTATGAAATATGTTGGGGTTTCTTAAAAATGTTGACTATTTATGCATGTTTAGAGTTATGAATCTATGATATATGATGAGTTTTGATGCGGGATTTTGATGTATCTTGCATGAGGGTGTTATCAAGTGTTGGTGAGTTGATTTACATTAAGTATTCTCACATGATTTCACTCTTGAATTACATGATTTTGAGCTAGCATTGCACATCCACCAAGTATTTGATAAAATGTCCAGTTATGGATTTTTGAGTTATTAATGATCTATTGTATGGCTTATGAGTCAAGTGACTTTATGATGATGAAATGAATATTTGTATGTAATGATTTCATGAAATGTATCTATAGTGTTGCAAGTTGACCACACCTTGTTGAGGGGGTGCTATGCCTTAACAACTATGATTGGGGGTGCTATACCTATCTATCAATTAAGAGGTATATATCTTGACCACTTTTATGGGGGGTTGCATGTGCATCTACCAAGTTGAGGGGTATGCACCTTGACCACTATGATGGGGGTGGCATGCTCATCTACCAATTGAGGGCTATATACCTCAATCACTTTCCAAGTGGGTGACATGCCTTGGATTTCAAGTACTAGTTTGATTGGTCTATGATGATGATCTCATACTAGACATGTAATATGTTTTATACAAGTATGTTTTATTTCAAGCATTGATCATGCATGTCATATTGTTATTATACTATCCATTGCCTATGTCTATGCATTTTGATTATGTTGCCTACCATTTATTGCATTGCATCCTACATACTTAGTACATTCAAATGAACTAATGCATATTGTATGCCCACATGATGTTACAATGTAGGAACTGAAGCTCCTCACGATCATCCTCCCCATGGCTAGTTGTGATATCTTGAAGATAAGCTATTAGTGAATACTCAAAGTTTGAGGATATTAGCTATGGTACTCTTTCCTTTATTATTTCTTAATGTTGAACTATTTACACTATGGGGGGGAGCTTGAAAAGTGTCTTGGCCCCCGTTAAAGTCTATATTTAGAGGTGTTGTTTGACAAGTACTGTAATTATGCTTTGAGGTTTGACTCTTTATGATTTATGCTATAAAAGACTTCCCTTAGTCCCTTTATCCTTATTTATTCACTTTTTTTATTGTTTAATTGCTTCCATGACCAAGGATGTGTAAATGCTATGCTAAGAGGCTTGATTGTGGTTCCTTCGGGTTCTCATTCGTCGTATCACGTCTAGGCTCTAGGCTTGGTTCTTGACTAACTTGGTATCAGAGCACTAGGTTGTTAATGATCCTCGGCATCTAATACACCATGTGGATTAGAGTCTTGTTCATGATTGTGAAGTGCACCACAACTATGAGTAGGAGGCTATGATGCGTTTTAGGAAATGTTTCCTTTCTTCTTAGTCTATGCTGTGCTATAGAAGCTAAGGTAAGGCTTTTTCCTAGTAAATGTTTTTTGCTATGCTAGATCATGCTTATTCTAAGAGGAAGAAGAGCCGCACTCCTGAAGAACAACCTACTCATGAAGAGTTCCACGATATTATTATCATGTTAGCTATAGCCATGACTAATCAAATCAACCAAGGGGTCCAAGCCCCTCAAAATCCTACTCTAGCTTCTAAGGTGAGGAATTTTATAAGTATGAACCCATAAGAATTCCATGGGTGTAAAGTAGATGAGGTATCGTTGAGGTATAAAAAGTATTATCTATGTTGCATGTTAGATCAGAGGACAAAGTGAAGTTGGTGGTCTACCAACTCAAAGGGGTGGCCCAAATATGGTTTACTCAATGGAAGGAGGAGAAGGGGAACAACAATGTGATCCTTTAGCAGGAGTTTAAGGCAATATTTCTCAACTGGTTCTTCCCTCTTGAACAAAGGGAGGCCAAAATGATCGAATTTATGGATATAAAGCAAGGGTCTATGAGTGTGAGGGAGTATTCCCTCAAGTTCAACCAACTCTTTAAATATGCTCCACAATTGGTGGCCTAGGCAACGTTTAGGATGAACAAGTTTGTGATGGGTGTGTCCAACTTGGTAAATGAAGAATGTCGTGCCACCATGTTGATAGTTGATATGGTCTTATCCATCCTCATGACTTATGCCAAACAATTGGAGCGGGAAAAGTTGAGAAAGAGGAGAACGGGTGAGACCAAGAGAGCCCATTTTAAAGGTAGGTTCCAAAGTCCCAAGGGTGGCCAGTTTCATCAAGGCCAAAGTTCTTCCAATGCTCCTAATAAAAGGTTTGCTAATGATAACCCAAGGTACCAAGATGTTGGTGGTGTCGTGCCTAATGCTATGTTCCCTAGATCTAGTAGAGGTCATAATGACCCATGTTTGAAGGATACTAATGCTTGTTGTGGGTGTGATAAAAGTTGGCCATACGGTGATGGATTGTCTTCGTAATCAACACAAGGGTTGAGATGGCCGTCCATAAGACCAAGGTGCAAATACGGGTCCTGGAGGAAGGGGAGGTCAACAAGGTGGTGCCCCAAGGTACAGTTGGTTCTATGCTCTTCAAGGGAGGCAAGGGGTAGATGAAGTGCCCGATGTCGTCACTGGTAGGTTAAAAGTCTTTGATTTTGATATGTATGCATTGATAGACCCAAGTGCCACTCTTTCTTTTCTTACTCCTTTTGTTTCCAAAAAGTTTCATGTTTAGCCCGAATTGTTGTGCGGGCCATATGAGATGTCTACTCGTGTTGGTGCATCTATTGTTGCTAGAAGGGTCTATAGAAATTGTCCCATTTTCATTTTGCATAAAATGTTACGTTGTGATTTTGTTGAGTTGTATATGGTGGATTTTGATGTCATTCTTGGGATGGATTGATTGCATGCATATTATGCCTCTATTGATTGTAGAGCCTGCAGGGTCAAATTTCAATTCCCTAATGAACCCGTCCTTGAGTGGGAGAGTCATGATGTGGTTGTCAAGGGTAGATTCATCTCTTGCATTAAAGCCTAAAAGTTGATTTCTAAGGGTTGTCTCTATCATCTTGTGAGGGTTATGGATGTTGGGTCTAATATCCTTCTATAGAGTCGGTTCTGGTGGTTAATGAGTTCCTTGATGTCATTCCCAGTGAGCTTCCCAGTGTTTCTCCCAAAAAGAAAACATATTTTGGCATAGACCTCCTTCCCGATACTCAACCCCTTTCTTTCCCCCTTACCGTATGGCCCCGGCAGAGTTAATGGAGTTGATGGACCAATTGAGGGTAATGCTACAAATCTTAATGGAGCAGAAGTTATATGCAAAGTATGAAAAATTTTAATTTTAGGTGTAAGAGGTTGCCTTCCTAGGTCATGTGGTGTCGGGGGATGATATTAAGGTGGATCTTAAAAAGGCGGAGGTGATTAGAAATTGGGCTAGACCTTTGACCCCATCCGACATTAGAAGTTTCTTGGGCTTAGCGGGTTACTGCCAGAGGTTTGTTAGTGGGTTAAACCTTTGACCCCATCTCTTATTGTTACTTTATTGCTTCCATGACCAAGTATGTGTAATGATATGTCAAAATGCTTTTTTAGGGTCCCTTCGAATTCCCCATGCGTCATGTCACGTCTAGGCCCTAAGCTTGGGTCATGACACTTAGGTCGGGACACATGTTGAGATTTTTGAAATGATGTTTAAATGTATTTTTTGTATCCGTGTTGGGCAGAAATCTTCATGATTACTTCTCTTATGTACGTTGCTTTGACATTCGGCGACGAATGTTCCCAAGGGGGAGATATTGAAAAGCCCCAAAAATGCCTCAAAAATGTGCCTAAAAAATGCCAATAATCGTAATTTCATATATCTCAATCGGTGCATGATATTAAAACTCCAACGTCGTATTCGTGATCAGGGGGAAAAATTATGTGGGAGATGGATATAACTCCAATTTTAGAGGACCTGTAGCGAAATTTCATTTTCGCCAACTTTTCAATTTCCAGTGACTGTCCGTGATGTCTCTATGACACGGACTTGTCGCGGAGCAGTGTTGTGACTTCTTTATTTTTCCCATTTCCGTGTATGGCATTGGGGTCTTGGCCCCATGCCCTCATATGCCTGAAAACACATATATTTAACCAGTTTTCAACTCTATATCATTCAAAACACTCTCACGACCCTCTCTAACACTTAACCAAATATTTCACCCAAATTCTAGTGTCTCAAGCTTAATTTCGGATGTCAAGAACTTCATTCGAGCTTCAAGTTCTCTTCAAATCTACATCAAGGAAATCCCCAAGATTAAGGTATGTATGTTTCAACCATTGGGTCCTTCCACCTATTGTCCAATCTTCCTATCTTATGAAAATTGCATATTTTCAAGTTGTATTACATATGGGTATATTTTATTATGGATTATAAGTATGAAATATGTTGGGGTTTTATGAAATAATAAATAAATATGCATTTCTATTTATCTCAAGCTTATACTATGAGTTGGTTTTGTCTATTGAGAATGTGTATGTTTTGAGCTATGAAACTGTGATATATTTTGAGATTTGATAATTGATATTGAAGGTATTTCACATGAGGGTTTTGCAATATGTTGGTGCCTTTATTTTCATTGAGTTTTCTCACATGATTTCAATCTTGAATTTCATGATTTTGAACAAACATTACACACCCACCAAGTGTTTAATAAAATGTCAAGTCAAGGATTCTCAAGTTATTTACATGTTTTATAAGTCAAGTGACTTCGTGATGAATATGGGCTATTAAGTATGTTATGAATTCATGAAATTATCTACGATTATACAAGTATGAAGTTAAGCCCTATTTTCAAGATTTTACCTCTTGTGAGATTTTGATGTTAATACAAGGGCAATGTTTGATGACGATCTATTCTCATTTTTCAAATTAGACTCAACTTTAGAGGTCGAGTATATTAGAGCTACTCATGTCATGATTCCATGTTTATTGCTTTTTATCAAAGTATGATTAATACAAGTATTTCATGGGATTAGATTTTGAACCGATGGATAGAGGGTTTGCTCTCTTTCCTTGAACTGTGTACTAACATAGGATTATGTTATATCCTTGCTATACTAGTGGATCCCTTGGTGCACTTTCTCTTGAATTTCTTCCCAAAATGGGACGAGCTCCTATAAGATGAAGTTTCTCATGAAATCCTTTCTGAAATGGGACAGGCTCCCATAAAGAAGGTTACTTCTTTAAAATGGGATGGGCTCCCTGGAACGACCCCAAAAAGTGCCCAAAAATGTCTCAAAATGCTTGGAGTTTTAATTTTCATATATCTTAAAATTCGCTTGCTATTTCAAAAATCTGACTTGATATTTGTGATCAGGGGGTCAAAATTAGGTGAACAATTGTCTATCCCCCATTTAAGAGCGAATGATTAGCAATTTTGATTTTTAAAAATGCAATTTCCAGAGAGTAGTGCATGTCCTCTCTGCGACGTGCACTAGTGTTTATTTGGTAACAATTCATTTTAGTTCATCCAAATTTTTCTAAGTATTGTGCTTAAGTTTTCTCAAACGTATTTTTACCTATACTTAGCCAAATTTCACCATCAAATCGCCCAAAATATTTCCCAACACTCACTAAAACACTTAGCCATATTTTCACTATAAAATTCAAGACTCAAAAACCTCATTCGAAGCTAAGGATTATCTTCAAGATTCAAGCCTCCATCTTTAATCTTCACCAAGAACTTCTCCAAAGCTAAGGTATGTGGAGTTGAACTATTGAGTTCTTTCATCTATGGTGCCTAAGCCTCCTTTTTACTAATGCTACATGATTTAAAGTTGATTTTACATATGGGCCTTGTATATTGAGATATTTACTGTATAGTGATGTTAGTTCATGAAAGTATGGTCGTTTTAGCATGTTTTGAGCTGCAAATCTTGGATCTAATGTTGGATTTTATGAGGGATTTTGATGTGAATGTCTTGGGTATGTTGCAAGGTATTTATTGATGGTTCTACTATAGATTTTCTTGCATGGTTTCATCTCTAAATTGCATGATATTTTACCCCCCATTACACACCCCCAAGTGTTTGATAAAATGTCCCGCTAGGGTTCCTTATGGAAATGAAGTTCCAAAGCATGAGATATGATATGATTGACTATATGACGATAAAATGAGCTTATGTATATGATGAATCCTATATACTGTTTTGTGTTAGACCATAATCAACCGAGGTGGGGTTTTGTACTCATCAATCGAGGTGGGGGTTTGTACACATCAACCGAGATGAGGGTTTGTACTCATCAACCAAGGTGGGGGTTCATACTCATGAAACGAGTTGGGGGTTCGTACTCATCAACCGAGGTGGGGTTTTGTACTCATCAGCGATTTGAACGGTTTGTACATCGCCACCTAGGATGATGGGGTGTGTCCATCATTAACCATGTGAGGGGTTTATACACACCACCTAGGAGGATAGGGTGTGACCATCATCAACCAACAAAGGTTGAAAATTTAGCTTGGTCTATTCTTCACCAATGATATTCTATATGAGCATGAGTTACTTAAGCATGTTTTACTTATGCATTGATCATACATGGCATATTTCCATATCATGACTATAGTCTATAATTATGCATGTTGATTATTAAGCTTATCTCTGGTTGCATTGCATCCCACATAATTAGTACATTTAAATGTAGTAACACACACTCTTGCCTACATGATATCACCATGTAGGAACTGGAGCCCAAGTTGATCATCCTCCTCCTCCACATGGCTAGTCGGTGCTAGTCCAAGCTAGTTAGTGAGTCCTCTATTTCGGGGACCTTGGTCTATGTTTTTATCTTGTTTCATATAGAGACATTCTATTTTATGTTCTATTTTGACTATGAGGATGAGTCCGGTTAATTTGTCTTGGCGCCCGCTCTATCTATGTATTTAGAGGTGTTTGTTGGACAAGTTATATATCTATAGTATGAGCTATGAATCCTTGTCTCTTATTGATGATGTTTTGCAAGTAGTCCCTTTGCCCCTCATGGTTACTTTATGTCTTTTGTATGATTCCACGACCAATGATGTGAAATAGCAAGTTAAGAGGCTTGATTGGGGTTCCTCCAGGTTCCTCATTCGCCATGTCATTTGTAGGCCCTAGGCTTGGGTTGTGACAAATTTGGTATCAGAGCACTAGGTTGATAGATTCTTAGAGTCTAATACTCCGCATCAATTAGAGTCCTATCTATGGTTGTTAAGCACGCCATGGCTATGAATAGGAGGCTATGAGAGGTTTTAGGAAATGTTTCTTTTTTTTCCTGTTCTATGTAATGCTAAGATGGGCCCAACTTTCGAGGAGCAACCTACCAATGGTGAGCTTCGGGATGCCCTTACTATGCTTGCCGAAGTGGTGGCCAACTAAGTCCAACAAGGGGCCCAAGCCCCTCATGCTACTACCTTGAGAGCTAGGGTAAGAGACTTCATGAGGATGAATCCTCTAGTTTTCCATGGGTCAAAGGTGGATAAAGATCCACAAGAGTTCATTGATGGGGTCTACAAAATCCTGAATATCACAGGTGTTGGGCCTAATGAAAAGGCGGAGTTGGTGGCATACCAACTGAAAGAGGTAGCCCAAATTTGGTATGAGAAATTGAAGAGTGAGAATGGGGTTTGTAATTTGGTGCTTTGGGAGGAGTTCAAATTGGCCTTCCTTAATCGGTTCTTCTTTCTTGAGCTTAGGGAAGCAAAGTTGGTAGAGTTTATGAACTTGAAACAAGGTGCTTTGAGTGTGTGGCAGTATGTCCTCAAATTTAATAAACTTTAGCTATGCTTCTCACTTGGTGGCCGATCCTAGATCAAGGATGAATAAATTCGTGATGGGGGTCTCCGTCTTGGTGAGTGAAGAATGTCGGTCTGCCTTGCTTATTGGTGACATGGACTTGTCTCGGTTGATGACATATATTTAGTAAATGGAAGAATAAAAGTTAGAAAGCGGAGGGACCATGAGGCCAAGAGGGCCCATTTTGAGGGCAAGTTCTAAAAGGGTGCTAGATTTTGTCAAGGCCAAGGGCCTTCTCATGCTACTAATAGAAGGTTTGCCAACGACTTCCCTAGGTCACAAGATGTGGGTGGTGTGGCTCCTATAGAGATGTGTCCTAGATCTGGGACGAAGCATGGAGGTCCATGTTTGAAAGCTTCTAATGCATCCTTTGAGTGTGAGGAGATTTGTCATAATAAGGTAGATTTTCCAAGAAACCGTGGTAAGGTTCCGGGTGCAAATGCGGTTCCATTAGGTAGAGGTAGTCCTCAAGGTGGCGCCCGAAGGCCCAACCAGGTTTATGCTCTACAAGGAAGGCAAGGTGTCGGTGAGGTCCCCGATATTGTTATCAATATGTTGAAAATCTTTGACTTTGATGTGTATGCTTTGATTGATCCGAGTGCCACTCTTTCCTTTGTTACCCTTCTTGTTGCTAAAAAGTTCCATGTTGTCCCCGAGTTGTTGCATGAGTCATATGAAGTGTCCAATCCTATTGATGCCTCTATTGTTGCTAGGAAAGTTTATAAGAGTTGTCTTATTTGCATTTTTCATAAGTTGTTGGCTTGTGATCTTGTTGAATTAGGCATGGTAGATTTTAATGTCATACTTGGGATGGATTAGTTGCATGCCCATTATGCATTTATTGATAGTAGAACCTATAGGGTCAAGTTTCAATTTCCTAATGAACCCGTCCTTGAGTGGGAAAGTCAAGATGTGGTGGTCAAGGGTAGATTCATTTTATGCATTAAAGTCCACAAGTTGATTTCAAAGGGGTGTTTGTATCATCTTGTGAGGATTAAAGATATGGAGTCCAAAGTCCCTACCATTGAGTTGGTCCCCATAGTAAATGAGTTTTTTGATGTCTTCCCAAATGACCTTCCTGGTGTCCCTTACAAAAAGGAGACAGATTTTGGCATAGATATCCTTCACAACGCTCAACCTGTCTGCATACCCCCTTACTGTATGGCCTCGACGGAGTTGAAGAAGTTAAAGGAGCAATTGAAAGATTGGTTGGAAAAGAATTTTATTAGACCTAGTCAATCACCATAGGGTGCACCAGTGTTATTTGTAAAGAAGAAAGATAGGTCACTTAGAATGTGCATAGATTATCGGCAACTCAATAGGGTCACTATAAAGAATAGATATCCTCTTCAGGAATTGATGACTTGTTTGACCAATTGCATGGGGCTAGCTGTTTCTCTAAGATTGATCTTCAGTTCAGATACTATCAAGTGAGGGTGAGAGAGTGTGATATTCCCAAGATGGCCTTGAGGACTAGGTATGGGCATTATGAATTTTTGGTGATGTCCTTTGGGTTGACTAATGCACTGGCCATCTTCAAGGACCTAATGAATAGGGTCTTCAAACCCTACCTTTATTCCTTTGTTGTGGTCTTCACTGATGATATTTTGATCAATTCATATAGTAGGGAGAAGCATATGGGCCATTTGAGAATTGTGTTGCAAATATTAAGGAAGGAGAGAGTATATGCTAAGTATGAAAAATTTTTGTTGAAGGAGGTTGTATTCTTGGGTCATGTGGTATCAGGAGATGGTATTATAGTGGATACTATGAAGACCTATGTAATCAGAAATTGGCCTAGACCATTGACCTCGTCAGATATTAGGAGCTTCTTGCGCTTGTGGGTTACTATAGAAGATTTGTGAATGGGTTCTCCTCCATTGCTTCCCCTATGATAAAATTGACTCAAAAGAAGGTTAAGTTTGTGTGGACCGATGAATGTGAGAAGAGCTTCCAAACACTGAAGGATAGACTTATGTTCGCCCCTTCATTGTCACTACCAGATATGTTTGAGGGTATTGTTGTGTATTATCATGAATCTAGAGTTGGTTTGGGTTGTGTGGTAATGCAAAATGGTAAGGTCATAGCTTATGCTTCTAGACAACTCAAGGTACATGAAAGGAATTACCCTACCCATGATCTAGAGTTAGCCACCGTTGTGCTTGCAATAAAGATTTGGCATCTTTATTTTTATAGGGTGCATATGGATGTGTTCACCGATCATAAGAGCCTCCAATAAGTTTTCACTAAAAAAGATCTCAATTTCAGACAAAGAAGGTGGCTAGAACTTCTTAAGGATTATTACATGAGTGTGCATTATCATCTGGGCAATCAAATTTGGTGGCAGATGCTTTGAGTCAGGTCTTCATGGGTAGCCTAGCTTATGTGTATGGTGGTGATAGGGAGATGGCCAAAGAGGTGCATATATTACGTAGATTGGGGGTTAGGTTGGAATAGGTTGGTGATGATGATTTTGTGGTTATGGATGGGTCTAAGTCTTCTTCGGTTGTTACGGTGATAGCAAAACAATATCTTGACTCTTCCTTGCTTGAATTGAAGTCCTGGGTGAAAGAGGGAAAAATAGAGGTTTTCTCCCAAGGAAGAGATGGTGTCCTTAGGTACCTAGATAGGTTGTGTGTGTCTTGTGTTGAGGGTTTAAGGGAGAAGATCCTTGATGAGCCCCATAACTCTTCTTGTTCTATTCACCCCGGTTCCACCAAAATGTATAGAGACTTGAGGGATGTGTATTGGTAGGGAGGCATGAAGAGCGACATTGCTAAATTTGTTTTCGATTTCCATAGTTGTCAACAAGTCAAAATCGAACATCATAAGCCGGATGTCCTAACCCAAGATATAGAGATTCCTACTTGGAAGTGGGAGGTAATTAATAGGGATTTTGTGGTTGGGTTGTTCAAGACTAGAAAAGGTTTTGATTCCATATGGGTGATGGTTGATAGGGTGACGAAATCAACTCACCTTCTACCGATTGAGACTACATATCAGGTTGAAGGGTATGCAAGGTTGCACATCTATGATTTAGTGAGGTTGCATGGGGTTCCACTGTCCATTATATTTGATCGTGGTGCACAATTTACTTCACACTTTTGGAGGTCTTTTAAAAGGAGTCTTGGTACCAAAGTTCACCTTAGGACAACCTTTCACCCTCAAACAGATAGTCAAGCCAAGAGGAAAATTCACACACTTGAGGATATGCTTAGGGCTTGTGTATTGGATCTTAAAGGTGGTTGGGATGACTATATTCCATTGATTGAGTTTGCCTACAACAATAGCAATCACTCAAGCATTGGTATGACTCCTTTTGAGGCTATTTATGGGAGATATTATAGATGACTGGTGGGATGGTTTGAGATTGGAGAGATGGCTTTATTTGAGCCAGTGTGGAGGCTATTGACAAGGTTAACATGATTAGGGAAAGATTACGAACAACCCAAAATCGTCAAAAATCCTATGTCGATGTAAGAAGAAGAGACCTAGAATTCCAAGTGGCTATTTAGGTTTATTTGAAGGTTTCTCTAATGAAAGGTGTAGTCCATTTTGGTAAAAAAGGAAAGTGGAATCCAAGGTATGTTGGTCCTTTTAAGGTGATAAAGAAGGTTGGCAAGGTAATTTATGAGTTGAAGTTTCCTAGTGAAATGAATTTGGTTCATCCGGTTTTCCATGTTTCTCTGTCGGGAAAGTGTTGGGGATCCTATTACCATTGTACCTCTTGATGTTATGGGTGTTGTTGAGGATATACTCACTTATGAGGAGGTTCTGGTTCAGATCTTTGATAGGCAAGTGAAGAGATTGAGGACCAAAGAGGTGGCATCCTGTAAGGTCCTATGAAGGAACCAACAAATTGAAAGTGCTACATGGGAGGCCGAAGCATACATGCAAACATAGTATCCTTATCTTTTCCACTCCACTCAAGCCTAAGATACTAATCCTGGCCCATATATGGTTTCAAGTCTTACATTTGAGCCCCTATGTCATTCATATGCATTCATGTTTAAGTTGGCAAACTTATGATTATTTTACACTTATGTTGAGAATGTGAAAATGGTGTTTTACATGTTATGTTGCATTCTTTTTGGGGCTGATTTGTTCATTATCACTCTTGACTGTTTGTCTCTTTTACATTCGCGGATGAATGTTCCCAAGGGGAGATATTGTAACGACCCTAAAAAGTACCTAAAAACGTGCCTCAGAATGCCCAAAATTTTAATTTCCATGTATCTTAAAATCCATTCGCTATTTTAAAAATCCGACCTCATATTCTTGTTCAGGAGGTCCAAATTAGATGAAAAAGGGTCTAACCTAATTTAAGAGCGAAAGATTAGCAATTTTGATTTTCAAAAGCGCAATATCCAGAGAGTAGTACGCATCCATTCTGCGACGCGCGCTAGTGTTTATTTGGCGACTATTTTTTTAAGTTTGTATAGATTTTTCTAAGTGTTGGGCCTAAGTTTTCCCAAACCTGATTTTACTTGTACTTAGCCAAATTTCATGCTCATATCCCCCAAAACATTTTCCAGCACTCACTAAAACACTTATCCATATTTTTACCCAAAAATTCAAGACTCAAAACCCTCATCCAGAAGTAAGAATTCTCTTCAAGTTTCAAGCCTCTACCTTAAATCTTCACCAAGACCTTCTCCAAAGCTAAGGTATGTGGTGTTGAACCATTGCATCCTTTCACTCATGGGGCCTAAGTCTTCTTTTTACTAATATTGCATGATTTTAAATTGATTACATGTGGGTCTTTTATATTGAGAATTTTACTGCACAGTGATTTTAGTTCATGAAAGTATGGTTGTTTTAGCATATTTTGAGCTCCAAATCTTGGATCTATTGTCGAATTTGATGAGGGATTTTGATGTGAATGTTTTAGGGTGTTGCAAGGTGTTGATTGATGGTTTACTACAAATTTTCTTGCATCATTTCACTTTAAATTGCATGGTCTTTCACACACATTACACCCCCCAAGTGTTTGATAAAATGTCTGGATAGGGTTTCTTGTGGAAATGAAGGTCCAAAGCATGATATATGATATGATTGACTATATGAAAATGGAATGAGCTTATGTATGTGATAAATTCTATATAAAGTGTTGCATTAGACAATAATCAGCTGAGGTGGGGGTTTGTACTGGTCAACCTAGGTGGGGGTTTGTACTCATCAACCGAGGTGGGGGTTTGTACTCATCAACCGAGGTGGGGGTTTGTACTCATCAATCAAGGAGGGGGTTTGTACATATCAACCAAGGTAGGGGTTCGTACTCATCAACCAAGGTGGGGGTTCCTGCTCATTAGCCATGTGAGCGGTTTGTACTTCGCCACCTAGGATGATGGGGTGTGACCATCATCAACCATGTGAGGGATTTGTACCACACCACCTAGGATGATGGGGTGTGACCATCATCAACCAACCAAGGTTGGAAGCCTAGCTTGGTCTATTATTTACTAATGATATCTAATATGAGCATGAGTTATTTAATCATATTTTACTTATGCATTGATCATATATGTCATATTGCTATATCATGCCTACTGTCTATTGTTATGCATGTTGATTGTGAAGCTTAACTGTTGTTGAATTGAATCACACATACTAAGTATATGCAAAGGTACTAATACATACTCTTGCCTACATGATACCATCGTGTAGGAACTGGAGCTTAAGTTGATCATCCTCCTCCTCCATATGGCTAGTCGGTGCTATTCCAAGCTGGTTGGTGAGTCCTCCATTTCGAGGACCTTGTTATATGTTTTTCTCTTACTTCGTATTGAGACAATCTATTTTATGTTCTATTTTAACTATGAGGGTGAGCCCGGTTACACTGTTTTGGCCCGCGCTCTATCTATGTATTTAGAGGTGTTTGTTGGAAAAGTTATGTATCTACGGTATGAGCTATGACTCCTTGTCTCTTATTGATGATGTTTTCCAAGCAATCCCTTAGTCTCTTTGTCCCTTATGCTTAATTTATGTGTTTTATATGATTCCCTGACTAATGATATGAAATGACAAGTTAAGAGGCTTGATTGGGGTTCCTTCAGGTTCCCCATTCACCGTGTCAAGTCTAGGCCCTAGGCTTGGGTCGTGACACTACCGTCAGGTGAAGTATGGTTTACCTTGGCAAGTAAATCACCTCTTTTCTGGTGAGGGGTAGTCATCAGGTTTCCAAGTTGTAGCTCATTTGGTCTTATTCTATGTCGGTTGAGGTCTCTTCCAAATATGTGTTATGATTTATGCAAGATGAATGATTTACAAGCTTGTTTTACTCCAAGCATTAATCATGCATGCCATATTGAAATTATGACAATCTATTGTCTATTACTATGCATTTTGACTATATTGACTTATGTCTTGTTCGATTGCACCCTACATACTTAGTACATTCAAACTTACTAAGACATACTCTATGCCTACATGATGTTACGATGTAGGAACCAGAGCACCTCACAATCATCCTCCACATGGCTAGATTTTGAAACCAGAAGATAATCTTTTGGTGAGTCCTCAAGTTTGAGGACACTAGTGTAACACCCCACACCTTACAATACCAGTACAATGCAAATGGAACGTGACATGGTTTGGTCAAATTAGCGTCCATTTTTAAAAGTGCTCGAATCTCATGTTATAGGGGGATATGTGCATCTAACACTTAAGAGGGTCGAGTGTATACATGTTTTTGTTTCAAATTGAGGAGATCACGGTCATAAATGAACTAAGAGAATTGAGGTGCTTGTAGGACTTAGTAAGCTAGTAGGTGAGTCACCTACTTGCTTAGCTTAAATTGCTAGCTAAATGGAGATGAGGCTCGACGTCGAATTTGTCCAAGTCCGATTATGAATAAATTTCATGTTAAAGGTGTTAATCTGGCCCATGTTTTAGCATCACCAAGTACTATATTTTCAGCCCAAGAAGGATATTAAAAAGGGCCCATAGACATCACAACCCACTTGACTATTTGGGCCTAAAACTAACTAAGAGAAAGTTGGAAAATGGGCAGCCTAAGCCCATCAACTTGGAGACCCATTTACGCCCAAGTGTAAGGACCAAGCTGCTGTATAAGTTGTTTGATAATATATGGTAATAAGTAGTCAAAATTCAAAAGAAAGGCGGCCAAATTAGTTCTTTAAAAAGAGGTTATAAGCAGCAACATTTATTCACTCTTAAACTTGGAAAAATTTCAGCTTTCACAATTTTCTCTCTAAACTTTCTTAACCTAGCAAGCATCCACAAGGGAACTTCTAGGCCTCTTGGAGAATCCCTACACCTTGAACGTAGTGTTAAGTAAGTTTACACATATGTTTAGTATGGTTTTCGTATGAAAATCAACAAGAATCCCTACACCTTGAACGTAGTGTTAAGTAAGTTTACACATATGTTTAGTATGGTTTTCGTATGAAAATCAACAAGTATATGCTAGTATGTTTGTGCTGGAAATTTGGGGCAACATGTATTTAGAAAGTTGCTGCACACTTGCCTTTTGTTTTAGTGACTTCTCTATGGTTTATGGGCTGTATTATGAAGATAAATTGATATTATTAATATGGTTTGAGGTATAAATATTACCCTAAGGTTGTTGCCCTGATTTTGGATTTTATTTAACAAACACATTTTATTATGTTATCTTAAGTGTAATATTGACTAGAACTTGTGGGCTGTTGGATGGAAGGCTATTGGCTCACGTCGTTCATGACATCTTATGTATTGTTCTAAGAATATTTTAGGACTATTTATATGTGTAAATATTGTTGGAACAGTTTCATTAGAGTTGGAACAGGTTTGGAATTGTCAACGTCGAAATGTAGCAAAGGGAGGTAACGTTATGCTGTCCATTTGTAGGTTGTGCAGAATTGTTATGTGTTATGGTTTGTGGGCTATTGTGAGACTGTTATAGCACTAAAACAGGCTGGACATGATGTGTACATGTGAATGTGTATTAGAAAAACATGATTAGGGGCGAAAAGGTTGAAAGAATACGCTCGGGTTGATATACACCCGCTTGCTGCCCGTGTGTTGTTTTCTTATGTGATTGGCCTGTGAAGATGTATCTATTGACTGCTAATGCTAGTTTTATCACCTACGATATTGTAGATATATATTTGGAGGATGGAAAGGTTATCCCAAGGTAGTAACGAGGTCATACAACGAGGTATGTAAGGCTACTTGATTTCGTAGGACTTGGTATGAAATCTAGATTCTTCGTTGGCACATAAAGACACATGCTAACTCTGACGCAACTAGTAACCATGTCTCCACTCTTTGACATGTTCATATTCTTCCATACATAGTCACCTTCAAATCTGTCTACATATATGGATACCAAGTTAGGGTTCTTGTTGCTAAATAAAGGTCATGAGTTGTTTCATCTCATACGCATTTCATTATGTATATAACGTACTCTTTTCATTGTCACATTGTCTTGTATGATTATCTACATGTCGCATGTTACATCTATAGTCCTACAGCTCCAATACTGTTACCACCAAAAGAATTATCTCAAAGGTAATTGAAAGATAAATTACATTGTTTATTGATGGGTGGTAGCCCGAAGGGTGGAAGAATCACGTTGCCAGGGACTATCCTATCATGGGTGGTAGCCTGAGGGGTTAAGGAAGAACCTAGCCATGCACGATCCCGATATATTGTTTATTGATAGGTGGTCGCCCGAGGGATGGAAGAATCACCTAGCCAGGGATGATCCTATCACGGTTTATAGCCCGAGGGGTTAAGAAAGAACCTAGCCAGGGACGATCCCGATACAGTTTTACCACTGATCAGTTGGTCATTTGTATTATCTCTATGCACAGATTATACAGCAAAGATAAAGTAATATAAAAAACATAAAGTACATGACTCCAAAGTATAACTAAAGGTGGTCTCTAATCTTGTACTAGTCCATAGTCTCTTTTGAGTTATTACTTCACATACAGTATATCTTGCCTTACATATTCAATACATTATCTTGTACTGACGTCTCTTACGGGGACCTGCATATCATGCTGCTGGTACAGGTGCTAGTAGATCTCCCAGTAGGAGTACAGGATATCCAGCTATTGATGCCAAGCTCCAGGTTGCTTAGGAGCTTTACATGTCTAGAGCTTATATAGTTGTATTATACAATTAGTTGAGGCGAGGCCTGTCTCGACCCTTATCAGTCACTTTTCCTTATCTAGAAGCATTGTAGACTATGCAAATTAAAGTGTGGTCATGTCTCATTCTTTAGACACCATGGCCACAACGGCCTAGTCATATGCATTTCCTTTTGACTTGTTATCACTATTTATTTTATTAAAGGCGTGTCAAGTATAGACACCCCTCATGATATGTATAGAAAGCTCATAGATACAAGTTGGTTCTCCCAAGCCTTATTGGCAACGGGTGCCAGTCCACCCTAACAGGACTTTGGGGCATGACAGAAGTGGTATCAGAGTGGGCCGTCCTAGGGAGACTATAAAGCCATGTCTATATATAATCTTATTTACCGATGTATTATGCACCACATTTGTAAGCAGGAGGCTACGTGACATTTAGGAGTTTTTACTTTCTTTCCATTCTTTAGATCACGCCATAAAGTCAAGTGTGATAGGTGCATTATGTCTAATTCCTAAATTGTTTTGAACAACAAGTATGCCAGAAACAAGGCAGAACAAAGGTCAAGAGAAGGGAGTAGAAGTGGTGGTTGGTATACCCAGCTAGGTGAGACAACGAGATAAGGTTTGAGAGGAGTCTTTGTCACAGACATCTCCAACTCCTCCAGTTCCTGATGAACCCAAGATTAGTGAAATTCCTCCAGAACCACCTATTGATGCTACCATGCAGGATCTGAGAAATGCAGTCTAAGTATTGACTCGTATAGTTGCTGTCTAAGGTCAAAGGCAGAAAGGTCCCGTTTTGGGTACAGGTGGTACGAATAGGGCAGCTGGTACCAGGATACGTGATTTCCTTAATTTGGACACCCTATCCTTTACTGGATTAGATCCTAATGAAGATCTCCAAGACTTTATTTATTAGATTCAGTGCACTTTAGATGTTATGCACGTGAGTGGTACAAAAGTTGTCGAGTTAGCGACATATAGATTGAGGGGTATGGCTATATTGTTCTATGAAGCTTGGAAGCAATCTAAGAGCATAGATGCACCTCCAACCACCTGGAAGGAGTTCAAAAAGGCATTTGTTTTACCATTATTTTCCATTACAGATTCGAGAGGCCCATGCAGATCTGTTCCTAAATCTCCGCCAAGGGAATATGAGTGTGAGGGAGTATAGCCTTCAATTTGATTCCCTGGCAAGGTATGCCCCTAATGTAGCTGCTACCATGGCAGATATAGTTCATCGATATGTAGATAGGTTGGATATGTATCTAGTCAGAGACTGCACCATTGCTTCCTTGAGCAAAGATATGGACATAGTGAGAATGCAGGCTTTTGCACAAAAATTTGAGGATCATAGGTAGAGGAGAAGGACACAAGAGTTGGAAAGGGGGCAGGCCAAAAAAGCCAGATCTATAGTGTAGTTTACACTACCCCAAGGTGAGCTTAGGCCTCAATTTTGTAATAGACTACCTAGGCCATCATCCTCCTACTCTGCAGCCAGTGCTCCACCACGATTTCAAGGGTCTCGAAGTAATTAGTTTGGTCAATGAGGTGAGGGTCGTAAACAGAAAACAACATATTCGGCAGGCTAGCCAATAATTCCTAGGCAATCTTATAAACAGTGTGGAAGAAGTCATCCGGGTATATGTCATGTTGGGATAGATGTTTGTTATTAGTGTGGTGTGCCAGGACGCATGATGAGGGATTTCCCGGGCAGATGTATGGGTGGTATAGAACAACCTACTGGGTAAGCCATTGCATCATCGTCATCAGTTCCTCCAGCAAGTGGGGGTCAGCAAGCACCTATGGGTTGTGGTAGAGGTGTTAGAGGGGCAGCTAGCTCCAGCAGAGTCCAAAATCGTACTTATACTCTGGGGAGTCGGCAGAATTTGGAAGTTTCACCTGATGTGGTCTCAGGTAAATTGTCCATATTTTCACATAATATGTACGCATTAATTGACCCTGGTTCTACACTATCATACATCACTCCACTAGTTGCTGGGAAGCTTAAGAGAACACCTAAATTATTGAACAAACCATTTGAAGTGTTCACACCAACAGGTGAATCTATTATGGCTAGAAGGGTTTATTATGACTATGTAATAACAGTTTGTGACTATGGCACATTGGCTGACCTAATTGAGTTAGAAATGGTGGAGTTTGATGTTATAATAGGTATGGATTGGTTATCTTCTTGTTATGCCACCGTGGATTGCAGAACTAAGAGAGTGTACTTCCACTTTCCAAATGAGGCAGTTATTGAATGGGAAGGCAATGTTGGGGCGCCAAAAGGTAAGTTTATCTCTTATTTTAAGGCAAGAAAGATGATATCCAAGGGGTATATATGTCAGTTAGTTAGAGTAAGGGACATGGAGGCTGAATCGCCAACTCTTCAGTTATTTCCAGTAGTGAATGAATTTGTTGATGTGTTCCCTAAAGAACTCCCAAGCTTACCTCCAGAATGAGAAATAGATTTTGGTATTGACTTACTTCCAGGCACTCAACCTATTTCTATCACTCCATATAGAATGGCCCCGGCGGAATTGTAGTAATTAAAAGAGCAACTAAAAGACTTATTGGATAAGGGTTTCATAAGACCTAGTATGTCCCCTCGGGGTGCACTAGTGTTATTTGTACGTAAAAAGGATGGAACCTTGAGAATGTGTATCGACTATCGATAATTGAATAGGGTGAAAATTAAGAATAAATACCCCTTCCCCAGGATTGATGATTTATTTGATCAGTTACAGGGTGCCAAATGCTTTTCAAAAATATATTTGAGATCAGGTTATCACCAAGTGAGGATGAAGGAGAAAAATATACCTAAGACTGCTTTGAGAACACGCTATGGTCACTTTGAATTTCTTATTATGTCCTTTGGGCGAACGAATGCACCAGCGGATGGATCTGATGAATAGGATATTCAAGCCATTCTTGGATGTGTTTTTGATAGTGTTTATAGATGACATTTTGGTATATATAAAGATCAGAAGAGGACCATGCAGATCACTTGCGATAGGTGTTACAGATTTTTCGTGATCGACAGTTGTATGCCAAGTTTTCTAAATGTGAATTTTGGCTAAAATCAGTGGCACTCTTGGGCCATATTATGTCTGTTGAGGGAATAAGGGTAGATTCACAAAAAGATAGAGGCTGTGAAAGATTGGCCAAGACTAAGAACACCCACAAAAGTTCATAGATTCCTACGTTTGGCTGTTTATTACAAGAGGTTTGTTGAAGGTTTTTCTTCTATTTTGGCGCCTCTAACAAAGCTGACACATAAGGAAACCAAGTTCCACTGGAATGATGCATGTGAAAGGAGCTTCGAGGAGCTAAAAAATAAGCTAAATTTTGCACCTGTGCTAGCACTTCCAGAAGGCACTGAGGGGTATGCAGTGTATTGCGATGCTTCAGTAGTTGGATTAAGGTGTGTACTGACACAAAAGGGTAGGTTAATTGCTTATCCATCTAGGAAAATATGAACACATGAGAAAGATTACCCAACTCATGATCTTGAGCTAGCAGCAGTTGTGTTTGCTTTGAAAATATGGAGCCACTATTTTTATGGTGTTCACATTGACATATATACTGATCATAAAAGCTTGCAATACATCTTTAAGTAGAAAGTCCTAAACTTAAGACAGCGAAGCTTGCTAGAGCTAATAAAGGATTACGACATTGATATACTATACCATCCGGGGAAGGCAAATGTGGTAGCCCATGCTTTGAGTCGTAAGGCAATCATGAATACAGGTGATCAAGCTATGGTAAGGAAAGGAGTGGCCAAGGATCTATATCAGCTAGCTAATTTAGGAGTTCGCCTTCTTGAAACTCCAAAAGAATTTACGGAGTCTTCATTGTTAATGGAGGTGAAAGAAAAATAGTTCGAGGATCCTGTTCTACAATAGCTTAAGGAAACGGTGAGTCGGAGTACGGTAAAGGACCTTGATCTTACACAAAATGGAGTACTTTACTGCCAAAATAGATTATGTGTGCCTGATATTAATGGATTAAGAAAAAGGATAATGGAAGAAGCCCATTATTCCCGATATTCAATCCATCCAGAATCAACTAAGATGTACGATGACCTGAAGCGGATGTTTTGGTGGCGAGGCATGAAAAAGTACCTTACAGAATTTGTGGCCCAATGTCCAAATCGCCAACAAGTGAAAGTAGAACACCAAAAGCTAGTAGGTTATATGCAGTGTATAGAACTTCCAACATGGAAGTTGGATATGATCAATATGAATTTTGTTACCAATTTGCCTCTCTCATTTCAGAAGTTTGACTCCATATGGGTAATAGTTGACAAACTTACAAAGTCAGCACACTTCTTGCCAGTTAGGAGTGATTATACAACTGAAGAATATATGAAGCTATACCTAAAAGAGATAGTCAGGGCTACACGGAATCCCAATCTCCATTATATCTGACTGAGAAGCTCAATTCACTGCAAAGTTTTGGAGGTCCTTCCAAAGGAGTTTAAGGACATAAGTGAATTTGAGAATAGCATTTCACCCCAAAATAGACGGTCAAGCAGAAAGCACCATTCAGACACTTGAAGATATGTTGCGAGCTTGTGTGTTGGACTTTAAAGGTAGTTGGGTGGACCATTTTCCACTTATTGAATTTGCCTATAATAAAATCTATCACCCAAGTATCAAGATGGCACCTTACGAAGTTTTGTATGAGAGAAAATGTAGGTCACTAATTGGATGATTTGAAGTGGGTGAAACCACCTTACATGGACAAGATCTAGTACAAGCAACCATGGAAAAAGTTAAGGTGATACAACAGCGACTAGAAATAGTCCAGATTCATCACAAATCATATGCAGATGCTAGAAGGAGATGACTGGAATTCTCAGTAGGGATTGGGTATTTTTAAAGGTGTCTCCAATGAAAGAAGTTATTTGATTTGGTAAGAAAGGAAATATTAGCCCACGTTACATAGGACCATATCAAATTATTAAGAGGTTTGGGAAGGTTGCATATGAACTAGAGCTACCCCAAGAGCTTTCGATGGTTCATCTAATTTTTCATGTCTCGATGCTTTGAAAATGTATAGATGATCCATCTCGTATCACTCCTACTGAGGATGTACAGGTTATAGGAGATCTCACATATGAAGAGGTACTTGTTGCTATTGTAGATCGTCAAGTTAAGAAGCTAAGAAATAAAGAAATATCTTTAGTAAAAGTACTTTGGAGAAGCCAGCAAGCCGAATAAATAACATGGAAGGCCGAGGATGCAATGAAATCAAAATACCCTTACTTATTTGAAGCTAGAGAGGAAGTCCAACATGCAGAATTTGGACATTAATAGGTACGTGTGATTGAATACTTAATATGTTGTCAAATGTTTGTGTAAGTAAAGGTTTAAACTCATATAAGCTATCCAATTGTGCTAACATTCGAGGATGAATGTTTCTATGGGGGAGAGGATGTAACACCCTAAACCTTACAATACCAGTACAATGCAAATGGAACATGACATGGTTTGGTCAAATTAGCGTTCGTTTTTAAAAGTGCTCGAATCTCATGTTATAGGGGGATATGTGTATCTAACGCTTAAGAAGGTCGAGTGTATACATGTTTCGTGTCAAATTAAGGAGATTACGGACATAAATAAACTAAGATAATTGAGGTACTTGTAGGACTTAGTAAGCTAGCAGGTGAGTCACCTATTTGCTTAGCTTAAATTGTTAGCTAAATGGAGATGAGGCTCGACATCGAATTTTTCCAAGTGTAATTATGAATAAAGTCTGTGTTAAGGATGTAAATTTGGCCCATGTTTTAGCATCACCCATGTACTATATTTTCATCCTAAGAAGGATATTAAAAGGGTCCAAAGACATCACAACCCACTTGGCTGTTCGGGCCCAAAACTAAGAGAAAGTTGGAAAATGGGCAGCCCAAGCCCATAAACATGGAGACCCATTTAGGCCCAAGTGTAAGGGCAAAGCTGCTGGATAACAAGATTGATAGTATTTGGTATTAAGTGGTCAAAAGTTCAAAAGAAAAGTGGCCAAATTATTCCTTTGAAAAGGGGTTATAAGCAGCAACATTTATTCACTCTGACTTGGAAAAAATTTCAGCTTTCACAATTTTCTCTCTAAACATTCTTAACCTAGCAAGCAGCCACAAAGGAACTTCTAGGGTTCTTATAGAAGCCCTACACCTTGAAGGTAGTGGTAAATAAGTTTACACATGTGCTTAGTATGATTTTCTTGTAAAAAACAACAAGTATATGCTAGTATGTTTGTGCTGGAAATTTGGGACAACATGTATTTAGAAAGTTGCTGCACACTTGCCTTTTGTTTTAGTGACTTCTCTATGGTTTGTGGGTTGTATTATGAAGAGAAATTGATGTTATTAACATGGTTTGAGATATAAATATAACCCTAAGGTTTCTACCCTAATTTTGGGTTTCATTTAATGAACATGTTTTATTGTGTTATCTTAAGTGTAATGTTAAACTTGAATTTATGGGATATTGGATGGAAGGCTATTGGCTCACATCCTTCGTGACTTCTTGTGTGTTGTTCTAAGTCTATTTTAGGATTGTTTATATGTGTAAATGTTATTGGAACAGTTTGGGTAGAGTTGGAACAAGTTTGGAATTTTCGACGTCGAAATGTAGCGAAGTAAGGTAATGTTATGCTGTCCATTTGTAGGTTGTGTGAAATTGTTATGTGTTGGGCTTTGTAGGCTGTTGTGAGACTATTTTGACAGTAAAACAAGCTGGACATGGTGTGTACATGAGAATGTGTATTAGAAAAATACAATTACGAACTGAAAGTTTGAAAGAATACGCTAGGGTTCATAAACATCCGCTTGCTGCCCGTGTGTTGTTTTCTTATGTGATTGTGCTGCCAAGGTGTATCAATTGGATGACAATGCTAGTTTTATCACCGACTATGTTGTAGATAAATATTTGGAGGAAGGAAAGATTATCCTAAGGTAGTAACGAGGTCATACAATGAGGTATGTAAGGCTACTTGATTTCGTATTACTTGGCATGAGATTTAGATTCTTCATTGGAACATAAAGGCACTTTCCAACTCCGATGAAACTATTAACTGTGTCTCCACTCTTTAACATGTTCATATTCTTCTATACACAGTCACCTTCAAATCTGCATACATATATGGATACCAAGTTACATGGGTTCTTCTTGCTAAATAAAGTTCATGAGTTGTTTCATCTCATACGCATTTCATTATTTAAATAATGTACTCTTTTCATTCTCATATTGTCTTGTATGATTATCTACATTTCACATGTTACATCTATAGTCCTACAACTCTAATATTGTGACCACCAAAAGAATCATCTCAAAGGTAATTGAAATATAAAGTACATTGTTTATTGATGTGTGGTAGCTCGAGGGGTGAAAGGATCACCTAGCCAGGGACGATCCCGATATATTATTTATTGATCGTTGGTAGCCTGAGGGATGGAAGAATCATCTATCCAGGGACGATCCTATCATTGGTGGTAGCCCGAGGGGTTAAGGAAGAACCTAGCCAGGGATGATCCCGATACAGTTTTACCACTGATCAATTGGTCATTTGTATCATAGCTGTGCATAGATTATACAGTAAAAGTAAAGTAATATAAAGAATATAAAGTACATGATTCCAAAGTATAACCAAAGGTGGTCTCTAAACTTGCACCAATGCATGGTCTCATTTGAGTTATTACTTCATATACAATATATCCTGCCTTACATATTCAGTATATTATCTTGTACTAACATCCCTTATGCGGGACCTGCATTTCATGTAGCAGGTACAAGTGCTAGTAGATCTCCCCAGTAGGAGTACAGGATATCCAACTGTTGCTACCAAGCTCTAGGTTACTTCGAAGCTTTGCATGTCTAGAGCTTATATGTTTGTATTGTAAAGTTAGTTAAGGCAGGGCCTGTCCCGACCCTCATCAGTCACTTTTCCTTATCTAAAGGCTTTGTGGACTATGTAAATTAAAGTGTGATCATGTCTCATACTTTAGACACCCTAGCCCCAATGGCCTAGTCATATGCATTTCTGTCTTGTTATCACTGTTTATTTTCTTAAAGGCATATCAAGCATAGAAACCCCTCATAATATGTATAGAAATTGCATAGATATAGGTTGGTTCTCCCAAGCCTTATCAGCAACGGGTGCTAGTTCGCCGTAATAGGACTTTGGGGCATGACAACTAGCTATGCTACTATTGCATTCATTATCTCTTTATGTTGAACATTTAATACTATAAGGGTGAGCCTGGAAAGTGTCTTGGCCCCCACCCAATCTATATTTAGAGGGGTTGTTGCAATAATTAATGTATCTATGCTTTGAGCTTTGACTCTTTATGCTTTATAAATGTCAAGGCTTTCCCTTAGTTCCTTTTTCCCTTGATTATCTCTTGTTGTTATTTATTTTTTGCTTCCACGACCAAGAATGTGTGAATTGTATGCTTGGAGGCTTGTTTGGGGACCCTTTAAATTTTTATTTGCCGTATCACGTCTAGGCGATTGGCTTGGGTCGTGACACTTTGGTCCTATATTGAACTATGTGAATGGTTTGGATTAAAATTTAGAGTTTTAAAAGTTGATAGTATGAATTTTGGAAGCTTAAGTTATTGAAAAGAAGTGAGTTTTTGTTCCATTCTAAGTTTTAGGTCCAACCAGGGATACATCAAGTTAATTAGCTCCGATACGTCAAAACTGAACTATAGAAAGTTATAAAACTGAATTTGGAGTTAAAATGAGATTTTTTGGCCCAAAATTGTGTGTGTCATTTTCGGGACCAAAGTTTGACTATGGTCAATATTTGAAGTTCGGAAGCTCTGATCGAAATTCGATAGTTCTAATAGTTTTAGATAGTAAAATTAGCATGAGAAATGGTCTAGGAATAACTTTTGGAGTTACCAAGGGTTGTTTTGGCATTTTGAATATTAAACTAGTTTATATGACTTGAGTTGGTAAATGTGTCGTCTAAACCTCAAAATTACAGATGATTATTCTATTGAGTTCGGATCATTGTTTGTGCTATGGATACATATAAAGTTTGTGAAATTCATTTTTGAATGAATTCCGTGTACTACTTTCATTGTTTTGATGTTTGCCAATTTTAATGGAGAATAGTTTCTGGTGCTGGTACTGTGCTCCACTTTCGTTGTCTAGGTCCCCACATTTTGGAGAGCTGGGTTTGGTTACCCACCGTGTTCATGGACTTGGTCCCCATGTTCGCAGACCTTGTCTCCAGGTTCGCAGAGAGTTCGGCTTGGTTAGGCTCCATGTTTGCGGATCTAGTACCCGCATTTGCGGAGAGCATTTCACTGTTCCATTTTTAGAACCTGAGAGACACCATTTTAAACCCATTTTCAAACTTACAAGCTTTTTGAAGTGATTTTGAAAAATGGTTTTCAATGATTTTTGCTGGGTAAGTGTTTTTAGCATTATATTAATCATTTTCTTAAGTTTTATCTTGATTTTTGTCCTAAATTTCATGATTTAAATATCCAAAATTAGGGATTTTTGGTGTTTGATTTTTAAAATTTAAATGTGGATTTCACACTCATTTTAAACCCAATTTTAGAGGGATTTTCAACCGCTGACTCCATTTTTCGTGTAGAACTTTATTGTTAAGTCAATTTCCAGATTTGGGAACTTTGGATTTCAGCCTTAAAATTGATCAATTTGCCTCTAAGCCTAATACATGCCAATATGGGTACCAAAATGCTCCCCTTGATGTGTAGTATCTGATTTTGATACTGGTCGGTTGGTTTAAGGATTGTTTGGAGATTTGAGTTGATTGAAAGCTTTTCTACATGCAGTTTTGATATTGAGGTAGGTTCGACTAACCCTTTTAGGACTAAACTTGAGTCATTGAACGTGTTTTTGTGGTAATTGTATGATTTAGGTTGATGTATGACCCAAACGTTTGATATAATTTATTCTTGATGAAAATATGACACCGGTTCTGTTGAAAATTGAGTAAATGCCGCCCCTTTTGATAAATTGAGATGGAACCTTTGATTTTGACACATGTTGGATCTTAATGTGAAAATATGTTATTTGTAACACCATTTGGAGGAAAACTCATGATAAATTGATAGTAATTGTGACAATGTGGTATTTCAAAAGCATAATGTGGGACTTAAGAGTTTGTTTGCCTTGATGTTTTGATTATCGATGAGATATTGAGATAGCCACACTACTAGAGAGATAGTTGTCGGCGCCAGAGTCTGTTAAAGGCATAACAAATTTGATACTTATTTTGTTTTAATAACTTGGTATGCATTGCATCGATAGTGCATTGGTCTTGAGATAATGGCAATACCTGAGATCTATTTAGGTGGCACTAGAGTCTGCCCAAACATGTTATTATTGTAATATATCCATATATTATTTAGTGGCGCCAGAGTCCACCAAGGCATGTTATTGTTGTGGTATATCTATATGCTCTATCATTGACATGTATTACTCTTTATATCTCTCCATTGGCACCAGCGTCCATCAGGGTTTCATCGTGGCTAGAGTCCATCGAGGTATTAGAGACGCCTTCATCCGCGCTAGAGTTTGTCATGGCGTCATTGACACTAGCGACCATCATAACACTTGAGAGACTTTGTATTTTGTCTGACGATACCCCCGTGGGTTCTACCTTCTATCAACTCGTAGATGTACACATTGGCACCATCATCTGTCGTATTTCCTCGGCATGCATTGTTGTCACATATTATATTTGCATTGTATCGTTGACTGGCACTGTCATCTTATTTTACCGATATATATGGTTTACATTGTACACTAACACTTTTCTTGTATGTGATAGTATTCTTCATTATTGCATACTTGTTTGAATTCACTTACCCAGTCGGTTTAACCTACTGGATACATTTCAGAGCACTCACCCCTAATTTGTTTCATCCCTGTAGATTGTGCATAGGGTTAAAGATATGGTAGTTGATCATTCCATTTGAGTATCATTGATAACATCCAGATCTCCGCATTGAGGCTCATACTTCAAGTCGTTGTGGATCTTTTGCTTGTATCATTTCTCTCAGAGTATGTACTGGATATTATGAGGCTATTATATTATCTTTTGAGACAGTTATATTCATCCTTCTGTACTGTTTTACATGCCCTCGTACTCATGACTCCAAACTTTGAGAGATTTATTTTGTCATGTTTGAGATGGGTTCCTCTTTATTTCCTTCTCTTTTAGTTGCAATCCATTTTGGGTCATGACATGTTAATTTATCCTTATTTCCATTCCTTACCACCTTAATCCATCAAGTAAGAATTAGGTGACTTCTAATGTTGTCCACCATTAAATAACATTCTAAACGAAGGGATTAATTTATACATGCATGCACACTTTCTAAGAATTACAGATTATCCAATTTTACATTGTTAGTTCTTCATGGTGCCCACAATCCTAGTTGTGGACTTAGCTATATATGATCATTGTAGATGAGGGAATCATGTTAAGAAATAGCACAATTAAACACTTACAATCATGAATTGAAGAACAAGAAATCCAACATTCTTCACAAGAAACAACAATATAATAATCTCAATGTAAAAATCATAAATTTTAGTTCCCTAGTCTCTTTACTAGTTGTTGTGCATTTCTGCCCTCCCTCCTAAGAAAAAACCTATAAAACGTACTTATAATAGGTAAAATCCAAATCAAAAATAGAATAGGAAAATTGGATTCTGTGACTTCTACGGACGAGGTTATAGGTCATAGGTAAATTCACGGTCTGTACCTGGGCTTCGTACTCTGCTCTTTCTAAAATTATGCTTCAACTAATGAAGCCATCCTACGAGTTGTATTTTGATTTATTGCCCAAAATGAGTTTCATTTACTAATATTTTCTGAAAATCTTTAATTCTTTGATCCTCAAAGCACGACCTTATGTACGACCCGTCATCAAACTTATGACTCACAAGCGGCATCATCTGACTATACTTTAGAATTTAGCACATTTTTGATATTCAATCTACGATGACCGTGAAGAATTCTATGGTTCATCTGACAACTCATACTTGTCAACTCCGAAAATCGGTCTTTCCCTAGATCTAACCCATGACACACCATATGCTAGTGGAATAAACCACGACCCATAAAGTGCTCCATAAATCACCAAAAGCATACAATCTATAGAATTGTGCCAAAAATCATCCCAAACCCCAAAATCCTTCAAAATCAACATAAAAACACATTAAACCACTCACATTGATCTGAAAAAATATTAAATTTAAAGTTTTAAGCATCAAAAGTGCTCTATTTTAGCAGGACATCAACAAGCTATGGGTCTATATTCTTTTATGCTCCCTGGACTAGCAGTTCTAGGGACTAGTGCAATTACAATGCAATTACCTATCTGTATAATTTTTCAGTGTATAAAAACTAATTGATAGCTATCAAAATATCATCTTTGCTGAGGATCCAAGTCTTCTTATAGAAATATACATTATACTCGTCCACGCTAGGGGCTTTATCATCACTAATAGAGGCTAGTGCACTCCATATTTCCCCCATTTTTGATATCTTTGCATAATTCAACTCCTTGATTATATTTAATTGTAGGGCCTTTTCTCATAATGTTCTTATCTACAGCTGGCAGAGATCCAATGATGGAACCAAATAGAGACTTGTAAAGTTGTATCACTTCTTCCTTGATAGCTTTTGGATTAGTGAGCCTTGTACCGTTATGAGATGTAAGTTCAAGCTTGAGTTTCTTGTTAGTTCTCTCTTTGATCACAACTGAGAAATATTTGTTATTATTATCTCCATGTTTTATCCATTTAATCTCTGTACTTTTATCTTAGAGCATTTTCAATATCCATCAGTGCTTGATTCTCGTTATACAGCAATTCATCAGTGCATTATACACAATCTATTGTTGTGTTTGAAGAAGTACATGCCTGATAGTATATATCCTATCAGATATGTTTTTGAATTACTTATTATTCAAATCTTTCAAAATTGCCTCAATGTTCTCAACATTGCCCGAATATTAACCATTTTACCAGGTAATAATTGTTTATGCCACACTGTTGCAACCTTGTCTATCAAATATGGAAAATTTGAATGGTGCTTTAATTTTCCATTGCCTATCCTCAATTGTGAGTAACATAGGAGAGTGATCAAAGATATATGATAATTCATAGCTAGTAACCAGACGACCCCAAGTCATTATCCAAACCAAATTTTCATATACTATGTAAATCCTACTACAAATTGATCATATCGCAATTGTTTATTTGATCATGTATAGAAATCTCCTTTCCATGGTAATTCATTAATTTGTATATCATGCAGGAAGTTGGTGAAGTCTTGAGTTTTGGCTAAGGAAACTAAAGCACCATATAATCTATCACTAGGATACAACACAACATTGAAGTCGCTAGAAACTAGCCTAGATTTACCGATTCCTTGTTCCTTGTTGCTAGTTATTTCTATAATTCTTTTCTATGTTCAATAGAATTCAAAGCATAAACAATAGTAACAAAACAAAATTGAGTTCTATTGATACCATTTAGCAAGGAATGGATCGATTGAGTAGTAAATCTAACATGAGTCACCAGGTAGTAGTTTGCATGCCATACCAACCATACTCATCCATTAACAACCCACCGATAGATATCTAAAGATTTCCATCTAGGAAAAATGTTTGTAAGAACATTAGGAGTTTTGTGCACTTTTTCCTTAGCTTTCACCAAAGCATCAAGTTTGATGTGCTTATTTTGCACAGAGTTTCAATTCCTTCTATTTCTGCCATTTATTAATTCCTCTAACATTACATATAAGTCAACTCATTAGATAGTGTTTGACTTCCCTCTCTTATCAGGAGGAAGTTGCAATTATCTGTTGGTCCTTCTCCGAGTTTCACCACCTCTATTTTTAGTTTGCCAAGTACTTAGCGCTAGGAAATTTTTCAAATTAAACTCTGGAATGACATGCGTGTCATGACCCAAGCCTAGGTCCTGGACATGATACGGTGAATGGGAACCCGAAGGGACCACAAACAAGACTATTAGCAAATCAATCACACATCCTTAGTTCCGAAAGTAAAAAGTCTTTGATATAAATAAAGGGAAGCCAGACTAAGGGAAGTCTTTGATAATCATAGAAGCATATAAGAGTCAAGCTCATAACATAAGTACATTATAATATCTAACAACACCTCTAACATAGAATGGAGCGGGGGACAAGACACTTTCCGGGTTCACCCTCATAATAACAAGAGTTCAATATAAAAAAGTCTCAAAGTAGCAAGAGTAATATGTATAGTGTCCTCAGACTTGAGGACTCACCAATGCTTATCTCTGAAATACTAAACTAGCCACGTGGAGGATGATCCAAACGTGCTCCGGTCCCTACATGGTAATATCATGTAGGCATAGAGTATGCGTTAGTACGTTTGAATATACTAAGTATGCAAGATGCAATGCGACAAGACATAAGCCAATATAGTCAACATGCATAATCATAAGCAATGGATATATAATCTCAATATGGCATGCACGATCAACGCTCATGATAAGACATGCTTGTAAATCATTCATCTTGCACAATACATATAACATACATATGTGGGAAGTGACCTCAACCAACATAGACCAAGTAACTATAACTTGGAATCCAAGGCATGAAACCTCCTCAATCAGGTGGACAGGCATGACGCCCCCAGGCTAGGTGTGGTCTACTTGCCAAGGCAAACCAAACATGATTACATTACTAGATGGATCCACTAATATAGTAAGGGTAATAATCATAATCCTATGGTGGAACATAGTTTAGAGACTAAAGACTCTATCTAAGGACCCCTTAAGTCGAGCCCTCCATCTTAAGCCTCAATCGGTGCTAAGTCAAATCCCACGGAATACTTGAAGTAATCATTTGTATAACTTGTAAGAAATATGGAAACGTGACATGAGTAGCTCTTGAAACATTCTTGACCTCTAGTAGTGAGCCTAACTTGAACATGAGAGTAGACCACAATCATACATGAACCCTTGCTTTAAAATGAATGGCTCACAAGAGGTAAAATTCTTGAAATAGGGCTTAACTTGATACTTGTAAAATCATAGATACTTTTTATGAATTCAATACATGCTTAAAATCCCTTAATCATCACATAGTCACTTGACTTGTAAATCATGAAATAAATCATCAATAATTTGAGAATTCTTGATTTGACATTTTATCGAACACATTGTGGGTTTATGATACTTGTTCAAAATCATGAAATTCAAGAGTGAAACAAGATGAGTAAATTTATTGCAAAACAACTTACCAACATGTAGTAAAATCCCCAAGTAGGGTACCTTGAAATCCATTACAAAAGCTCATGATACTTCTTAGCTTCATAGCTCAAAACATACATAGTCTCAATAGACATAATTAATTCATGGAATAAACTTGAAATAGATAGTTATGTATAATCAATCAATATTTCATAAAATCCTAACATAATTTTATGCTCATAATTTATAATAAAAGATACACATATATAATACAACTTGAAAACATGCAATTTTCATGAAAAGGAAAGGTTAGGCTCCATGGGTGAAAGGGATCCAATGTGTGAAATCCACATACCTTAAATCTTGAATTCTTTGAGGTGATCTTGAAGTATTCTTAGACCTTGAAATGATTCCTAGAATTCCAAAGTTGTGCTTGAGATCTTTAAATTTGAATGAGAGAAGTGATGGAGTTTTAGAGGGGTTTGAGAGAGATTTTTGTGATATATAGAGTTGAAAAATGGCTAAGTATGGGTGATTTAGTGCTTAAGTGGACATGGGGCTATGACCTTAATGCCTTTGGCCGAAATAGAAAAAGTAAGGAAAATGATGTATTGTTCCACGCCCACTCTGTGACGTGGACCAAAGGCGAAGAAAAATTTACACTGCTTCATGCTTCTGGGCACGTCTCGGCCAGGGTGCGGATGCTCTGTGGAAATAAAAAATTAGCAAAAAATATTTTTCACTACGGGACCTCTAAAATTCAGGTTATGTCCATTTCCCACTCAAGTTTCTCCTTGATAAAGAATATTAAGTTGAATTTTTGATACCACACACGGATTTTTGATATATGGAAATTATGATTCTGGGCACTCCAAAGCACATTTTCGGGCATTTCAATATCTCCCCCTTGGGAACATTCATCCTCGAATATCAAAAAATATGCATAAGAGAAGTAATCATGAAGATTTAAGCCCGACATGAATGCAACAAATGCATTTAAACATCATTTTTTTCAAATATCTCAACGTGAATGTCAAAAATCACCATAAACTTGCTACCATGAACATGAATACATGCAAAATGATATAACGTCTGAAACTTAAGAGTTAAAATCATATAGTGTCTTAAATTTGTACCTTCGGCTTGAGTAGAGTGGAAGAGATATGGGTATCGCGTTCTCATGTCTGCCTTGGCTTCCCATGTGGCATTTTCAACTTGTTGGTTCCTCCAAAGGACCTTGATTGAAGCTATCTCTTTGTTTCCCAACCTCTTCACTTGTCTGTCCAAAATCTCCATGGGGACCTCCTCATAGGTCAAATTATCTTCTACAACACTCACAACATCCAAGGGTGCTATAGCACTTAGGTCACCCACACACTTCCTCAACATGGACACAGGGAAGATCGGATGAAACATATTCATCTCTACAAGCAACTCAAACTCATATGCAACCTTATCCACACTACTCAAAACTTCATAAGGACCCGCCAACCATGGATTTAATTTCCCTTTCTTGCCAAACCAGACCATACCCATCGTGGGTGAGACTTTCAAGTAAATCCAATCACCAAACATAAACTCAGGATCTCTTCTCCTCACAACGGAGTATGACTTCCCCTACTTATTCAGCCATAGAGGCCAATGATATACAATTAGTCCTTTTGTCTACTTTGGGTTATTTACAATCTCTCCTTTATCAAACTCGCCTTCTCCAAGGCTTCCGTGACCATATATAGACCTAGCAAAGCTATCTTCCCCACATCAAACCACCTAACCGGGGATCTACAATGCCTACCATATAAAGCTTTAAAGGGATTCATACCAATGCTTGAGTGGTAGCTATTGTTGTAAGAAAACTCATTAAGTGGAAGATGTTCATCCCAATTACCCTTAAACTCCAAAAAACAAGATCTAAGCATATCCTCAAGAGTTTGGATAGTCCTCATGGCTTGACCATCCATTTTAGGGTGAAAAGTCATGCTAATCTTAACCTTTGTACCAAGACCTCTTCGGAAGGACCTCAAAAAGTGAGAAGTGAATTCAGCACCATGATTCGAAATTGTAGACAAGGACACCCCATGCAATCTAACCAACTCATGGATGTACAACTTGAAATAATCTTCGGCACCATAAGTGGTTTTGGCTAATTGAAAGTAAGCCAACTTTGTCATTCTATCCACAAAAACTCAAATCGAGTCAACATGTTTTCTAGTCTTCGGAAACCTAACCACAAAATCCATGTTGATTCTTCATACTTCCAAGTAGGAATTTCTATTTCTTTTGCTAGGCCACCCGACCTTTGATGTTCGACTTTCACTTGTTGGCAATTGTGACATCCGAATATGAACTTGGCAATGTCCCTCTTCATACCACCCTACCAATACACCCCCTCAAGTCTCTATATATCTTTGTAGAACCCGGGTGAATAAAATAGGATGAATTTTTGGCCTCCTTTAAGATAAACTCCCTTAAGTCATCAACATTAGGCACACATAACATTCCTTGGTACCTACGGGCACCATCTCCCCCTGGGAGAAAACCTCTACTTTTCCATCCTTCACCAAGGTCTTCAAATCTAGTAAGGCGGGGTCAAGATCTTGTTTTGACTTTTCCTTCTTAATCAAAGAAGATTTAGAACTATCAACAACCATTACACTAAAATATTCAACCTTATATGAACTAAACCCTAATCTAGCAAACTGATCAACTTCTCTAGCAACCTCTTTTCCACCATCGTCAACATGAGCTAGACTACTAATAAACACTCTACTTAGAGCATCGACCACAACATTAGTTTTGTCGGGTTGATAATGCACACTCATATCATAACCTTTAAGGATCCCTAACCACCTTCTTTGTCTCAAGTTAAGATCTTTCGGGTGAACACATATTGGAGACTCTTGTGGTCGGTAAATACAAGTAATGACACCAAATCTTTAAAGCAAACACTATGACTGCCAATTCAAGATCATGGGTGGGATAATTCTTTTCATGCACCTTAAGTTGTCTAGAGTCATATGATATTGCCTTGCCATGTTGCATCAAAACACATCCCAAACCAATTCTTGAGGCATCTTTATATACCACAAACCCTTCCAACCCTTCTGGTATAGCTAAGATAGGAGCACATACAAGCTTATCTTTCAAAGTTTGGAACTCTTTTAATATTCATCGGTCAACACAAATTTTTCCTTCTTTTGGGTCAACTTAGTCATAGGATAAGCAATAGAAGAAAAACCATTCACAAACCTCCTGTAGTGACCCGCCAAACCCAAGAAACTCCTAATATCCAATGGAATCAAGTGTCTAGGACAATCTCTAATCACCTATGTTTTCTTAGGATCCACCTTAATGCCATCACCCAATACGAGATGCCCTTGAAAGGCTACCTCTTTCAACCAAAATTCACATTTCTCACATTTAGCATACAACTTCTCCTCTCTAAAGTTTTCAAACACCACCCTCAAGATTTGCAACACCGCCATTAATATATCATCAATAAAGACCACCACAAACATGTCAAGGTAGGGTTTAAATATCCTATTCATGAGATCCATAAAAATAGCTCGTGCATTAGTCAACCCAAAGGACATAACTATAAACTCAAAGTGCCCATACCTAGTCTGATAAGTCATTTTGGGAATATCACACTTCCTCACCTTCACTTGGTGGTATCTAGATTGAAGATCAATCTTAGAAAAGTGACTATCCCCTTGTAGTTGATCAAAAAGGTCATCAATCTTTGGTAGAGTGTACTTGCTCTTTATGGTAACCCTATTAAGTTGCCGGTAATCAATGCACATTCTAAGAGAACCATCTTTTTTCTTCACCAATAACATGGGTTCACCCGAAGATGACTTACTACGCCTTATGAAACCCTTCTCCAATAAATCTCTCAATTGATCCTTCTACTCATTCAATTCCGTCGGGGCCATATGATAAGGGGGAATCGAAATGGGTTGAGTATCGGAAGGAGATCTATACAAAAGTTTATTTCCCTTTTGAGAGGAACACCAGGAAGCTCGTCTACAAAGACATGAAGAAACTCATTAAACATCGGAAGGCGACTCTATAGGAAGGACTTTGGACTTAAATCCCTAACCCTCACAAGTTGATAAAGGCAACACTTAGAAATCAGCTTTTGAGTTTTAAGATAAGAAATGAATCTACCCTTGACCACCACATCACGTCTTTACCACACAAGGATGGGCTCATTAGTGAATTGGAATTTAACCCTGTGGATTCTATAATCAATAGAAGCATAATATGCATACAACCAGTCCATCCCAAGAATGACATCAAAATCCGCCATATCTAATTAAACAAAATCACAAGGCAAGACTTTATGAACATAGGACAATTTTTATAAACTCTTTTAGCAGCAATGGACTCACCAATCAGGGTAGACACTTCATATGGTTCACACAATAATTTGGAAATCAAATGAAGCATTTCAGCAACAAAAGGACAAATGAAAGAGAGAGTGGCACCCGGATCTATCAATGCATATACATAAAAATAAAAAATCTTTAACATACAGGTGAAGGCATTGGGCACCTCATTCAACCGTTGCTTTCCTTGAAGTACATAAAATCTATTTCACCTTGGAGCACCCCTTTGTTAGCCTCTATTTGCCTTTAGACCCGCATAAGCACCTTAGCCTTGTGGACGACCATCTCTACCTTTGTTTTGATCATGAGGACAATCAATAACCTTGTGACTCACCTTACCACAACCAAAGAAAGCATTTGAATTTCTCAAGCATGGTCCACTATGGTTGTTTTCACACCTTGGGCATCCAGGATTTCTCACTCTTCTATTACCACATTGGAATCTTGGGTTAGACACCTTATCATTGGCAAACCTCTTATTAGAAGCATTAGATGACCCTTGTCCTTGGAACTTGTGCCCTTGAGTAAATCGGCCACCCTTGGAACCTTGGAAACCACCTTCAACATGAGCCCTCTTAGATTGACCACTTCTTCTTTTTCTAAGCTTTTTCCCAACTAGTTGTTTGGCGTATGTCATGAGTCGGGACAAATCCATATTACCTACTAGCATGGCTGTATAACACTCCTCATTGACCAAGTCGGACACTCCCGATAAAAAATTGTTCATCCTTGATCTAGGTTCGGCAACCAATGGTGGAGCGTACTTGGTGAGCTTATTGAACTTGATGGAATACTCTCTCGCACTCGTGGAACATTGCTTAAGGTTCATAAACTCCATCATTATAGCCTCTCTTAGCTCGATATGATAAGAACCAGTTGAGGAAAGTGGCTTTGAACTCCTCCCAAGAAATAACATCATCATCTCTCCTCTCTAATTTCCATTGGGTGAACTAAATTTGGGCCACAACTATGAGTTGGTAGGCCGTTAACTCGGCTTTCTCTTCTGAATTGACCCCAATGATAGATAGAACTTTATACACCTCATCGATGAACTTTTGTGGATCCTCTTCTGGCTTGGATCCATGGAATTTCGGTTGGTTCATTCTTGTGAAATCCCTCACCCTAGAGGTCGGAGTGGGAGCTTGAGGGGCTTGGGTACCTTGGTTCATTTGGTTGGTCACCGGATGGGGGAACATTGTGATAGCATCTCAGAACTCTTGGGCTACCCCTCCTTCTTGAGGAGCGGGAGGGGTCGGTTGCTCCTTAAGAGTAGGCTCTCCTTAGTATTCCCCGTGGAATCAACATGATCTAGAAGGAAACAAGAGCATTCATTAGGGGAGATGCCTTATAGTTACACCTAAAGCATGATATAGACAATGAAGAAATGAAATATTTCCTAAAAATGCTTCATAGCCTCGATTCATAGTTATGGCGCACTTCACAACTATGAATAAAATCTAATCGATGCAGTGCTTTGATTTGCGAGGACCATTAACAACCTAATGCTCTGATACCAAGTTTTTCATTACCCAATCCTAGGGCCTAGATGTGATACGATGAATGGTAACCTGAAGGGACCCCAAATAAGCCTCTTAGCATATCAATCACACATCCTTAGTCATGGAAACAAAATAAACCACAATAAGAGATATGAATAAAGGGAAGCTAGACTAAGAGAGGTCTTTGATAATCATAAAAGCATATAAGGGTCAAGTTAATAGCTTAAGTACATCATAATATCCAATAACACTTCTAACATGGAATGGAGCGAAGGCTAAGACACTTTCTAGGCTCACCCTCAGAATAACAAGAGTTCAACTTAAAGAAGTCTCAAAGTAGCAAGAATAATATAAATAGTATCATGATCCAAGCCTAGGGCCTAGATGTGATATGGCAAATGCGTTTTACAATATCTATGCCTCAAACCAGGGCCACCAATGCAGTCACCCTCAACTTAGGCTTTTAGCCTCAATCAAGGTTCACATATTCAAGAATAGGTCTGGGTCAATATCAGGGTATTTCATCAAATGAGGTAAGGTCCCGCAAGTGTCAAGTAACATGAGTAGATAAGAAGCTCAAACGTTTGGAACAAGGGATTCACATGTTCATTTGGTGGGTCACGTAGGCAAAAGGGGGGCTTAAAATCAAAACAAAGTCCTAAGATCACCTCCAAATCAACCAAATTACAAAACCAACCTTAGAGTAATAGGGAAAGTTCGGAGTCCATACAATGATAAATGAATGCATCAAAATAAGCTCACAACACACGTGGAAATTACATCCACAATCAAGTATAGACTCAGAGGTCATGCTTTTCGTCTCGACTTACCTTCACAATATCAGAACGCACATTGCCATATACTTAAAAATGTATGAATACATCAATAATCATAACCTCAAAAATTTTGAGGTTAATCAAAAGTTTAAAGAACAGTTAAGAATCATATATATGCCAACAGATAACATTACTATGCATTTACAAATTATCTATAATACATAAACATGCCGGTTCAATAGAAAATTACACATCCACAAGGAAAATAAAACACGGCAAGAAAACCTTAGGATCAAAAATAGGGGAATCTTTCACCACCCCACCAAAAGATGATACTTTGTCTTCAAAGTAGAAACACAAACAAAAGACGAACATACGAAAACGTAACATAGATATATATACAGTTAAAACTAATAGTTAACAAAACTAATATCCAAAACCAAAATAAAAACATTACCCAATAGGAACATCCATAAAAACAAAAATAAAAACAATATTGTCAAACAAAAGGACAGAGTATCCATAAAGAAAAGTAAGAATTAGGGCCAAAAGTGGTCAAATATCATGGTCCTCATGCAGCATTCTCGGGCTGGTCTGCTGGGTCCTAGGTATGCCTCTCCTCCTCAGCTATGTGGGCTGTAGCTACTCCTGAGGTGGCCTTTCCTTGTGGAGTGTTCTCTACTTGGAGTCTCTGAATGGCTACTAGCAGTAGTGACTCCTGCATCACCTACTCCGATATAGGCTCCTCCTTCTCAGGTCTCGGCCTTTTCGGGATCGGCTCTAGATCAGCATGCTCAAAGGGCCTCTTCCTGCAGGTGTCCAAGCGGTCAGTGAGCCAATCAAATGCCTCATCACCTACTGGTACTACCTCTAGGGCTGGAACGGGGGTTGCTAACATCAGTTGTAAGTTGGCCTTGAACTTAGCAAACTCCTCAGCCACCGCACTCGCGTCGGCAGGTCTAGCTTCCTCGATCCTCCTGTGGACTATAGTCTCGAAAGCATCGACCCATCTACCTCTCAGACTTTCTTATCAACTAAATCTCAGATAAATTCCCTCATCCTCTCCTCGGCGTCCCGAACAATCTGATTAATCAAAGGCCGGATCCATGCTGAAAATCACAGAGCCTGCCCTCTACTACAGCCACCCTATGCAATAAAGCCTATAAAGCAACAATAGAGAAAAGAGGGTCAACTTTTAAAGTAGTTATTGTGGGTGCTAGAGTGCTAAAGGATGGTGTAGACTTAATCTCGACCGCTGGCATAAGCTCTCTATCAGCCGGAGTAGTGCTCATAGGAGATGGAGGTGAGCCTAGAACCAGAGGCTCGATAGAAATGGCTTTGGGATATACGGGGGAGCTACTCGTGATAAATTCACTGAGTTCTCGTCAGCCTTTATCAGGATGGGATCCATAGTGCATGTGGCCTCAACATGCAGGTCCAATAAGAACACCAGTTTCACTATATAATCGATGGATTAGAAATAGAAATGGTGATGAGGTGTTCATTTGAGCAGCAGCTTTGTGGATATGCTCGGATATAATACGATCCCAATCAATAGAATAACCAGCTAGAATGTTGGCGAATGATACAACTCTCTTGAGGGCGATCACATTATCTGTGAAGGTTGTCCTTTTACACCAACGAATAATGGACCACCAAAACTTAGCCTAGAAGGAGAGGTGGGCTTCGACTATAGGATCAACGTGGTTTAGGACCCACATCGGCTCGACACCTACCTCTCAAATCTGGATACAATCCACCGGAGAAGCTCTGTCCTGACCTCGACATCCTTCCCAGTCACCGCTCTCCTCATTTTATCAATATGGCTATCATACTCTGCGATCAACTGGGGTACTCTATAAGTGGGCCCAAACTGCACTCAGCGGATCATCTCCTCCGAGATATCAACCTTTCACCCTCGGATTGTCACCACCCGTAGTCTAGGCTGCTCAATTGGCTTGTTATTCTTCAGCAGTCCCCGGTGGAATGTAGCAAGATATGCTGCACAGAACTCACAAACTACAAAAGGTGCATATTTGCCAACTATTTCATAGTCCACTATAGTCCATGCTCGTCCAACCCAACATCAAATCCTGGTACTCTATCTAGTCCCGCGGTGTTCAATCTGGACTCCTCATGAAATTCGTGGACTATCTTGCCTTTCCCCTTCTTCTCTAACCCCTAGTCGTATATTTCCTTCATTCCCGCAACACACCATCTGGGCTCAGCTGAGGGATGAGATTGGGCTTCTTTCTGCTGAGGCTGAGAAGTGCTCTTGGACTCTGACTTGGAGCCATAGTGTGTGGGAGTCATATATGGTGAGCTACTACTCGAACCATTTTTCTCAATCTCTTGTACCTCATCTTCAGACTGGGAGGTACTGCTCAATTCCATAGGCTCCTAAGCTGAACGTGCCCGGGTCTGAGGCACATGTGCCATAGGGTCTATTCTAACCCTCTACACCTCTACCGAGCCCTCAGATCTCTCAGTCATAGAAGACTAATCTACCAATCTTTGCCTAAATGTTTGAATAGCCTGCTTGTCCTTCAGAGGCATGGTATCTGCAAACCAACCAATGACCTATGTGAGCATCAAGATGTTTTTAGGTAATTAAACACACAACAAAGAACAATGGATAAAAACTAACTAAAATTAGTGTAAGTACTGATGAAATTGCAAGTTTGCAGATACGAGTGTAGTTACGACTCGTAGGGTGACCTACGTGTCATATGCAGGCCTCATAGAACTAGTATGCCTTCAAAAATACTTTCTGAGCATAGATATGATACGTAGTTATGACTCGTAGGATGACCTTTGAGTCATAGTCTTGGTCTTATACCTATTTCTAGAAACATTTTCAAAACTTAGCAAAGCTTACAAGACCCTTAATACGAATCATAGTAGGCACTACGAGTCTTATGTGGGTCTCGCATAAGAAACTTGAAGGAATTATAGGTGACTGATGCTTACTACGAGGGGCCACTATGGATCGATTAGGCATTTACAAGTTGTAGGAGTGCCTCGTAGCTGAGCACAGAAGTCACCTGTAATGCCTAACTTTTTCTACGCAAAGCACAAGTCAACCACACAATTCAAATCAATTTTGACACATTTGAGCAATACAAAGCCACATAGCACATAATCAAGTCCATCCCAACATCAGACATTCAAAACGACCATCATCCCCAAGAGTTGAAACTAATTTCGTATTACACCAAGCACACTGAAAATAATATACTTTGCAAACTAACACTTGACAACCATAAAACACTCCAAAGGATGCAATTTCTGTTCACAACAATTCATTCAAATCCCACATGCTAAATCATAGGCATCACACCCACACTTTCTAAATTTCAACTCCAACAACCATTTAGACCTTGAAAGGGCAACAATCATACATTACATAACATGGATGACAAACTTCACATTCACAATCACCCACTTAAGAATTTCAACAAGGTTTTTATTCACAACTCAACTCTTTAAAGCTAAAAAGCCTAATCACTGAATGGCATGATTAAATATGATCCAACTAAACATATACTTATATAGAAAAAAAACTCATAGCTAAAGATTGTGAAATATAACGAAAGAGCTTACCAATCTATTAGAGAAGTGAACCAAAGCAAAGGAAACTCAAACCTGCACCGAAACCATAAAGAACAATAACCTTGCCAGAATTTTCACCTGAAAATGACGTGGGTAGCCGGGATTTTAGTCGGAAAAATGACGTGGATGATGGGGGAAGGTTTTTCTGTCGCCTCTTACTGTTTGAAAATGAATTTGGGGGACAAATATTATTTTGACCCCCTTTTAAATGAAATCGGGTCGACCATTAAAATTCTGCGGATCGAGGCTACGAAACCCCGACTATGAGTCATAGGTCGTTCTATGAGTCATAGGTCCTAGTTTCATATCAGCCAACATTTAGGAATCTTACCTGGGTACTACGAACCGTACTTATGACTCGTAGTGTGTCCTACTAGTCGTAAGGTTGGCTCGTACTATATGCGGCAACTTCTGATACTTATTGATTCCCTCTATGATGCATGACTATGAGTCGTAGTGAGGATTAGGCCTAACCGTAGAGGCTGCTCTAAGTGTCATTTTTCAGATCTTCAGTTCCTCAATTTTTATCAGCAAACCAAGTCTTAAAGCACAACAATACCCAAAATAGTACGACTGCACCAATGTTAGTCAATCATTTAAAACAAACTTAAGCCTTCTACCTATGAATCTCAACGATGAAAAAAACTTAAAAATAAACGAACACTTATCAATAATGGTGAGGTTGCTCCTAAGAAGTGGCTTGTTTAATATCGTGGCTCGACTTTATCATCTTTCTTCATCAACTATCATTGAGGGTCCATACCTCACTCTTGAATTCGTCTGGGTGTTTTATGGATTGGCGAAGATCAAACACAACTTTTGCATCATTAACCCTGAACCACATTTGACCTGAATCCATATTCACTAGGGCTCTGCTAGTGGCAAGAAATAGTTTCCCCAAAATGATGGCCACCCCAAAATCAACTTTACAATCAAGAATCACAAAATTCACTTTAACGAGCACATCAAAAAGGATTCCCTCTGGCTTTTTAATAGTTCGATCTACCATAAGCAACCTCATTCTTGTTGGGATAGGAGTACCAAGGGAAAGCTTTTTGAATATAGCAAGGGGCATTAAATTGATGCTAGATCCTAAGTTGTATAATGCTCTTGTAAACTCAACATTACCAATGGTACAAGGAATGGTGAATGCACCCGGATCTTCTTGTTGTTGAACAGGGCATTTAGTCATAATTACACTACATTGTTGGAGTTCTTGCAAGAACTCTTGGCTCAAAGTGCATTTCTTGGTGACTAAGTCCTTCATATATTTAGCATACGTGGGCATTTTCTCTAAAGATTCTAGAAGAGAAATGTTGATGGAGAGTTGCTTCAACATCGAGAGGAAGTGTTTGAACTTTCCCTCCGCTTCCTTCTTCTTGAGACTTTGAGAGAAAGAAGGAGGAGGTTTTGAGATGGATTTCACTTTGTCATGCTCCCTTATCTCTTCTTGTTGCATCTCGACACCCTTTGTATCTTCTCCCTCAACCAAGACTTCACCACCAAGGCCCTTCTCATCAACTTCATCCACAATTACTCGCATAGGGGGATCTATGGTGATCTTGCCACTCCTATCATCACCACCATTCAATGCCCTTCATTTTTTAGGTTTTGAACTATATTGCTTGGTAGGGTGCCCTTTTAGTGCAGATTCAATTGTGAAGAAACTTGTTCAAATTGTTGCTCAAGTTGCTTGATTTCCACCAAGTGACACTCTATCTTTTGATTAATATTTGAGATATTTGCTTTCATTTCCTTTAAAGTTTCATCTTGATGGTCTGCTCGCTTCAACAATTTTTTGAACATATCTTCAATCCTTGAGTTGCTTGATCCGACATCACAATTGTGTGGTGGCACATAAGGACTATTCCTATAGCCCTTTATTCTTTCCCAATTTGCATCTGGCACTCTTTTTCTCTCATAGTATCCACCCCGGTTGTCTCTGTACATACCATCATGGTTGAAGTTCCTAACTTGATTCTTGGAACCTTGCCTCCAATAGTCCGGATTGGACCCTTAGCATTGTTTCGAAAAACCACGCTTGGTTACTTACAAATCATGCATCCTCATAAAAGAATGTATCATCCTAGGTAGGAGCCTTTGGAGTTTGCTGAGTGACCGCATGGATGCTTGCTTGGTTTTGCTTCAATACTAAGTCCATGCTTGTGCAAAGTTTAGCAAGTAGCTCCATGATCTCTTCGTTCACCTTTGCTTGCTCATTATTGGTATTGACCGCACAAGAAGGTTTCATCACACCTCGGTCCCATTGCCCCCATACTCTATTTGTTTTGACCACTTGTTCCATTCTTGCAGCTATCAATGCAAAATGTTGGTCTAGAAACATGCCTCCTATGATTAATCGCCATAGG
>JAABOM020129564.1:0-21288 GCA_011800125.2 Solanum clarkiae
TTAATTAGGTCCCAAACTTTTATAATTTAATCCAATTAAGGACTTTCGAAACCAATTTTCAAATTGCACTTCCCAAAGCACTCAACCCCTATACTTATGCACCGAAATTAACTTAAGTTCAATTACACACTATTTGCAAAATTTTCCAAAGCAACAATTTGCCTCAATTAAAATATTTACGGGGTCTAACAAATTCAACACAACAAACACATTCAAGTGAATTAGAAGTTAATTATACAATCATCATCACTAAATAAAAAGTATAAATAAAGTTTATGCATACAAGGATAATGTCAAACATGACATAACAAAAGTACTTTTTTCAAATAACAATGCAGTCTTCATGCTTTCTTAAGAAGATGTACCTCATAGTTATACTCCAACCAAGACTTTCGAATTTTATCTGTAGGAATCTTAAGAAAAACTTGGTAGATGTCTTTTTTAAGAAACATGTTCGCAATAAAGTTTTACATTTCACATCCTCCGGTAATATCAGGAATACCTGCCAAAAAATTCATACACTTATCTATGGTAGGATCATCTACGGCATGAAATGTAGTCGTACTTTTGTTAGACATTAACTCCACTAGAGAGTGCATATACCCTTTCACTGATGCAGGAACAGATTTTGTCTTACTTTTTTTCACTTGACTATTCGTTCCAATACCATCAATTAGAATTTATTTTTTTAGTGATGGATTAGAAAATATAACAAAATATACATCTTGTGGATCATCACTTTCATCACCTCCTTCATCATCAAGATTGATAAAGTGCTCCATATCATCATCATCAATATTATTTATTCTTTCTTCATCAAAATCTACACCAAATCTAGATAATCGTTCTTGAGCTGTAGCATGTGCTCTCTCTCCCGTAGCAACAATATCAGAAAATAATGCATCATACTGAAACCATATGAGCGAAAGATCTCTATTCTTAAATTTTTTATATCGAACATCCTCCTATAACAAAAAGTAGAAAAGAAATTTAAGTAAATTAAAAATTTAATAATGAAAGGTATAAAAGAAAAACAAAAACAATGTGAAAGGTGTACCTTAATTTTTTTTTCTCCCACCAATCAACATCCTCCATAATTGTATTTTTGATGGAATCCCATCCTAAACCCGTATCCCCTCTCATCAGTTGCTTAAAAAGAGTCCAATCAAATTTCATGTTATTCCAATGATTTTTCATTTGTATTCTGATATAGTTTTTTTCCATCTTTTTATTGAACTCATCAAACATATTTTTCCATCCATCTTCAGAGAAATGAGTATCTGGTGTATTTCCTTTTCTAGTCTCTACTTTATACAATTCTATAAATTTAAGATGGGTATCATCATCCCACTTAACATTTGTTCGTCCCAGATTAGTTTTCGGCATGATCGAATATAAATGATCTGAATATGAAGAATTGGTATAGATAAATTACATATAGCAATTTATACTAAACAAAAATAGAAAATTTTATGTAACACCAGGTAAAATTATCAAAATACTCCTAGAGGAGAAATGTGCGCATAAACGCATCTTTCCATGCTTTGATGGCAAATTCGAGGCTGCATATGCGATCAATATTCCTGAGTGGGAAAATGGTCTTGGTTGATTTTTAGAGCACCAGATCAAAAGATAATTTTTTAATGCGAAAAATTATTTTCAGAATAAGTGCGCGACAGGTGTGCGACGCGCACCTGACGTGGACTTACACTTAAAATTGGTCTCAATATTTTCTACGGGATCAGAAAACTCAATCTGAGAATTTTCGATAAAACCCCCAAAATTTTGGCCATGTCCACATTGTGGACCCGCTTACCCCAGGCGAACCTTTTTTCGATTTTCCATGAGAGGCATCCCAGACCTTTCCTAAATCCTCCTAAACTTGAAACATGATCTACATGGGTCGTTTTGAGTGTAAAAAAGGTTTTCATCCTAATTTCTAAGTCCTTTTCTAAGTTCTAACAATTAATGACTAGGGCTAAAGAGAAGAAAAGAGGAACGGGAGATTGAGGAGAGTACTTACGAGATTGAGGAGTGTTCTTACGAGATTGAGTATCAAAGCTTCACACAAGGTATGTAAGGCTAAACTAAAACATGGAATTGTTCTTCCATGATGTTGTGCTGCCAAAATACATTACTTTTGATACTTAAAACTTAGGATTTTATATATTCTCAATGCGATATTTGTAGATTTTATTTGTTTTTGTGTTTAGATTTGTAGGATTATAGGTTGGCCATGATTTTGGGAAAAATTGCAGTAGTTGCTAGTTTTTGCTGTTATACAAGACCTTATACGAGTCGTAAATATGTTCCCCGAGAAATTTCAATGAGGGACAAATTGCTAAAGTTAAAGTATATGAGACATGCATACAAGTCATGAAGAAAGTTACCAGTCGTGGACTACCTTTCGTGCCCTGAGGATCAGAAAAGTGGACTTCAGGAAATTCATCAGATAAAACCCCTTTTATGGGTCGTAAACTACTTTTACAAGTCATAAAGGGGTGTCATAGAGAAGAATCCAAAACTCCAGTAGCTGATTACGAGATCCTAACTATGAGCCATAGAAAACTTTACAAGTTGTAGAGTTCTTTTGTGAAATTTGCCGACCAATTTTCCTTATTTGTTTAGGACTTATTTGTTATTACCATAAATAGATTTTTTTAGGTCATTGTTCAGTGGGATACGTCATTTTTTAGTAGTTTTAGGGTCTGTACTCAAAGAACTCAATACTTAGAGAGAAAATATTGTGAGAGAGTCTTTTGAGAACACTTGTGCGTCAATTCAATCTGCAAGCTTGTGATTCTCATTGAATTTGAATTTACTTGATCTTAATTCAATTATGTAAGTTTTTAATTATGTATTCTCAATTTATAATTTCTTCATCTATACATAGCATGAGTAGCTAAATCTACAACTAGGGTTGTGGGAACTATGAAGAACTAACAAAGTAACATCAGATGATTTACAATTCTTTGAAGGTGTAAATGCATGTATTAATTAACTCTCTTCGTTTTGTATATTTTCTAATGGTGGCCAACATTATAACTTGCATAGTGTTACTGACTGGATCAAGGTAGTAATGAATAGAAAAAGTTATTAATTAACATGATTTGACTGATATGTTCTCGTCTAATCAATCAAACTAGGCCAAGTGGAGGTTATACTGGGAATTATAGGTAATGGTTAGTAATGCATACTATGGAGATAAGCCAAGTTGAATAGCGAAATTTGCCTCACCTTTGACAAGAGGGCTTTAGTGAACTTAAATTATCATCCTTTATGCTATACACGAGACAAGAATTAAGTTATTCGGTGATAATGAGTTGGGGAATTATGGGGATTTCTATTGTTGATTTTTCTCCATGATAGTTAATTTAGTTTACTTTCTTATTGATTATTGAAACCCCCTCCCCCCACTCGAGAATTGAGTCAGTTAACAACTTGAATTGTATGATGGGGAATTTGGCTTGAGTCTATGTACTCCCTGTGGGTTCGATCCTAACCTTGGTTAGTTCTATTTTTTGACAGCGACCGTTTTATCCTCTAAAAAGGAGGTGTAACTTAGGTGACATCAAGATTTTTGCGCCTTAACCAGGGAATATGGCTAGAATTAGTTAGATTCACTAGTAATTCGAGTGTAAATCCTTAGTTCCCTTTATTTGACTTTTGTTTTTGTTTTTGTTTCTTTGCAGGGTATACGAGTAGTATATGCATAGCACTCGGAGTCAAGACAATCCCTTAACTCTATTTGATTCAGAGATCCATAGAACTATAAGAAGAATGACCCCAGAGAATGCCAACAACATGACCAATACAACCTTGAACCGAGATAATAATTATGATAATAAGACTAAGAACCTACCTCCTGTGGAGGACATTCCACAAACTCGGGAGTTCAACCCAATGTTTACCAGTGAAATTAGTATAGGTTGAACCCCATGGCTATGGATGTGACTGAAGCTATTGTATTTTTTCCACTACTGGCAGACACAAAGTTTACCGTATTTAGTGGGTTACTTCAGATACTGTAGAATCATGGGCTATTTGCGGACTTACAGAAGCCACATAGTCACTTGCACAATGTGGAATTTGTTTGTAAGAGTGTAATGGGGACACAAAATCTATCTATGGATGTTGTGTCACTTCGTGTCCTCCCACTGTCTCTCACAGATAATGCTACACAATGGATATCTAAGCTCTCACAGAGTTCAATCACTAGCTGGGTAGATTTGCAGAAGGCCTTTTTAGAGAGATACTTCCCTAGATCAAAGAAGCTTAAGTTGAAGGACCAAATCAACAACTTTGAGCAACTTCCTGGTGATTCGATAAGCACTACATGGGAATGGTTTACTAAATGTATGAGGAGTGTCCTTGACCACAAGATAGTTAATGATGCCTTGGTGGAGATCTTCTACCATTCCCTTGATGAAAATAGTCAGGTCTGTGCTGACACTATCATGGGGGGCATGTTTCTAGATCAACCATTCGCAAAGCTTGCTGATGGTATGAAGCAAGTGGTTAAGACGAATTATGCATGGGGACAACAGGATAGAGCTTTCATGAAAAGTTCATGTGTTGTCAGTGTCGGTTCAGAGTAAGCCAAAATTAATGAAGAAATTATGTAACAACTTGCTCAGCTTCGCATAGGCATGGATGTGGTAATCAAGAAGAACCAAGAGAGAGCGAATGTACTGGTTCACCAACCTCCACGTACACCCATGTACAAGGAGCCATACTATGAGGAGTACATATGTTTTGTGAATGATCAGACAGGGAGGGGGGGTTAGACTAACGCCCAAGGGTCCAATCAGGACTATTGGCTCCAAGGTCAAGGAAACTAAGGTCAGAACTATGCTAGAGATGGAGTTTTTAGAGACAATCGTGGAGGTTATTATGATAGGAACAGGGGTCCAGATGAAGATTAGGGTCATAGAGAAGGTTTCAGAAAGGATCCTTATGTGCCACCACACAACCGGGACGCAGGTGTAAGAATTTCCAGAATTAAGGAGATATTTGACTGCCTATTGAAGAAGGAAATTATGGGGTGTTACACGCATCCATAGCTGCAACCATCTCCTCATGAATATCTTCCTTATCAACCGGCATAGGAGGATTAATAGTGCTCTTGTTACCCCTAGTAGTAACCGTCATGCACTGCCCTTCATTCTTAGGATTTTGCACTGTATTGCTTGGATGAGTATGTGCAAATGATATTGACATGATATCGAGAAAATTTGATAAAAACTGCTTAATCAGACTTACGAGAGGAATTATGAGTCATAGAGAGGATTATGAGTTGTAAAGAGGGGTCCCATGGGGAATTTTAATGACTCAAAATTTTAGGACCCTTTAGCTACGAGATGAGTATATGAATCATAGACTCCACTACGACTCGTAGAGAAGGGTTTCATGGCCAGCTTCAGTGTTCCATGTTGCAAGGTCCCTCTAGCCACAAGAGGTCAGTTGAAACTCGCATTATGGACTACGTCTTGTAACAAGGGGTTTTGTAATGACTTCCAGTGATTTAGAATTTTGAGACTTCCATTCTACAAGGAGCAATTATGCCTTCTAGTAAGGACTACGAGTTGTAGTCAGGGTTTCATAAACCCTTCCGACTGAGTTAATGAGGGGGAATTTTTGTCCATTCTGACCCCTTTTCCATTGAATCCTGTATGAATTTTGTCTTGTATAAAGCCTTAAAAGAAAACCCTAGGACATTATTTCACTCTTTTTCCACCTTGAGGGTTCTTGAGAGCAAAGAGGAGAGGAGGAAGAAGCTAGGGTTTACCATTCAAGAGCAAGGATTGATTGAGATTTGGTTATTGTTTAGTTACAAGGTCTGCAAGGCTTACCAAAGTGTGAAATCTTTCCTTCACACGCCCCTTCACCTTTTTGAGTCAATATTTTGGGGAAAAGAGTTGAGACTTTGAGAATCTTTACTATTTTAATATTGAAATCCTTATATCTATCGTGAAGTCTTGTTATGCTACATGAGGTAATCTCTTGCATTGCATGTGTATTCTAATATGAGATTTGTACATGTATTTTCATCCTTGATAGCATGAGTCCTAACTTACATGTCTTCATGGAAATCGTATGCATAAGTTGAGGATGTTGAGTTGAGTAAATTGAGCATGTTAAGTTGAGTGAATTGTGCATGTTGAGTTGAGTAAATTTGAGTATGATTAAGCATAAAAAACATGTTGCATTTAAGTCATATATATTATTACACATGACTATCTAGCATGTACTATATGAGGATTCCATTTGAGTGGGTCTGAATGACGATTTGAGTCTGAGTCAAGTTGATTGGTTGCATTGATTGATTTACTTGTTGAATAATTGAGATGAGATGACCCTATGTGGTTAAGTTTTGAGCTGATTGACGAGTTGATTGATGAGTTGATTGAGGAATCGAGCATGTTTTAGTCTTCTGAGGAGTATTGAGCATCGAGTTAGGTGATTGATGAGGAATCCCCCTAGAACTATGTTGCCAGCGTATGATAGTCGTTTTAGCATAATACTGGGGACTCTTGTACTGCAAGTGGATACTCTCTCAGGAGTTGAGGGATCAAGGTTGAGGTTGATTTCCTTTTTCAGTGGCAAGTTAAGGGCGGTGTGGCAATGATGCCGATTCATTGTGCGTCACCTAATTAAAGGTGGAGTGATGAGGAATGTTTGTTAGAAAACCCCAAGCAACATTGTTTTGAGCATGAGATTTCAAACTGAGTCTATTTTTTTTACTAAGCCTAGTTTAAAAGCATGATTTTACTATAAAACTTGCATAAAATATTTTGAGCATGAGTTGTTGAGTCGAGGTGAGTGAGTTGAGCTTTACTTTTCTTGAACCATTTTACATACCAGTATATTCCATGTACTAACGTCTATGGCCTGCATCGTTTTATGATGCAGATACAGGTGATAGAGGACTTCAGCCCGCGCATTGTTGAGGTGTAGTTCAGTACACTTCCAGAGTTGGTAAGCCCTCCCTTACATTCCAGAGGAGCCCTGTTATCTTCTTATTATTGTTGAGCACTTTACTAACATTTTGATTGAGGTGTCCATGGCCTATCATGGCACCATTCTAGACGGTTGAGTAGAGGCTTCATAGACATTAGAGTATTGTATTCAACGAGTATTTTGTATCTAAACTTATCTTCATTATAAGCTATGATATAGTAGAGTTATGCACTTATTTATCTTCTTGCATGTGAGGTCTTACTTTTTGAGTTATCCTTTCACTGTCGAGTTGATGTGAAAATGAGGCCAAGTGGTTCTCTTGGGAAATAAACAATTGTTCTTCAAGTGTTGGCCACGCTAATGGTACCCACACAGGGCGTGACAAACTTGGTATCGGAGCACAAAGTTCAATAGTCCTAGGGAGTCTATGAAGCCATGTCTAGTAGAGTCTTGTTTAAGAGTATGTTGTGCACCACACTTCATAAGAAGGAGGCTATAGGACATTAGGAATTGTTACCCTTTCTTGTAATATGAGTTTGTGTGATGGACTGAAAACTCTACAAAACTTCTCTCTGACTTGTGCATTACGTGAATACAGATCATGCCTCCTAGATGCATAGTGACCCAAAGGAATTCTTCAGCTAGCATTGCTGAGAACCTTACTTCATAGGTGCCTCCTTAGGTGGAGACGAGGGTCCAAGGTCTACCGCCCAAGACAACTGCTGTTACTATGACACCTACTGCTCCACCAGCTCCTACTTCAGAGGCCAACTTTAGAGGAGCCATTGCTATGCTCACCCAGTTGGTAGCTACCCAAAGTGGGAATCAGGGTTTACAAACCCGTGGTTCTATCTCTCAAGAGCCAACAACTGCTTCCAGAATAAGAGACTTTCTGAGGATGAATCCACCTATCTTTATGGGGTCCAAGGTTGAAGAGGACCTTCCAAACTTTATTGATGAGATGTGGAAAGTGCTGAAAACCATGCATGCGACTGAGACCGAGGGAATTGACCTTGCTACCTATCAACTCAAAGACGTTCCCATGTCTGGGAAGAGAGTCGAGGTGATGATGTTGAGCCTAGTGTTTGGGATGAGTTTCAGAGTGCCTTTGTTGATCACTTCTTTCCTCAAGAGTTGAGAGACGCAAATGTTGAAAAGTCCGTGAATCTGAAGTAAGAGGGGATGACTGTTAAAGAGTATAGCCTAAAATTTATGCAGCTATCCAGGTATGCTCCGGATATGGTTCCAGATATGAGAACAAAGATGAGGAAATTTGTGTCTAGATTGGGTAAGCATGTGAGGAGGGAGTGCAAGGTGGCATTGTTGATCCCAGGTATGGATATTTCCAGAATGATGGTTTATGCCTAGTAGACTGAGGAAAACAAGAAGAAAGACAGAGAGGAGCATTTGAGTAAGAAGGCCATATCAACAGGGCCTAAGCTCGGTCAGAGCAAGCAGAGTAAAGGACATAAGTCCTATTTCTAGAAGAGGTCTTCTAGCTATGCACCATCTTCAGCCGCTGATCTAAGCCCCAAGCACGAGGTATGATCAGAGACCCCAAGGTCAGCCAAACTTTAGGCCACAAGGTGCATAGTCTCAACGAAGTACGAGTCTTATTTCTAAAGGGAAGCCACCTTGTGGGAAGTATGGCAAGATGCATCTGGGAGAGTGTAAAAAAGGAGGAAATGGTTGCTACAAGTGTGGTCAAACTGGGTCACTTCTACCACAGCACCACCAACGAGGGGTAGCCAGAGAAGTGTTACACCAGGGGTAGGCAGTGGGACAAACCATCTGTATTTGATAGGTAAGCGACAAGATCAGGAGGTTACACTAGATGTTGTGATGGGTATGCTTCGAGTCCTTACCTTTCCTTGCTATGCTTTACTTGATATGGGTATAACTTATTCATATGTGACACCATATATGGTGAGTAGATTTGAGATTGTTCCTGAGTTCTTGCTTGATCCATTTTCTGTTTCTACTCCTGTTGATGAGTTCATTCGAGCTGAGAGAATCTATGGAGATTGTGTGGTGTCCATCTATCATAGGGATACTCTTGTTTATTTAATTGAGTTAGAGATGGTTGATTTCGATGTGATCCTTGGTATGGATTGGCTTCACCCCTGCTATGCCTCTATGGATTGCCAAACTCAGACTGTCAACTTCCAGTTTCCAAATCATCCTATTATTGAGTGGAAAAGAGGTCATGTTACGTCGAAGGGTAAGTTTATTTCTTACCTCAAGGCCCGGAAACTTATCTCTAAAGGATGTATCTATCACCTCGTGCGATTTAAATCTGATGATGTTGAGCCCCCACTCTTAAGTCTGTCCTTATCATGAGCGAGTTTCCTGAGGATCTACCCGAAGTCCTTCCTGATTGGGAGATTGACGTCAAAATTGATGTTCTTCTCGACACCCAGCCTATATCTATTCCGCCATATAGGATGGCCCCTGCTAAATTGAAAGAGTTGAAGGAGCAGTTGAGGGATCCATTAGAGAAAGGGTTCATAAGGTCGAGTGTCTCTCTATGGGTGCCCCGGTCTTGTTCGTGCGAAAGAAGGATGGTTCCTTGAGGATGTATATTGACTACGTAGTTGAATAAGGTGACTATCAAGAATAAGCATTCCCTTTCAAGGATTGATGATTTGTTTGACCAACTCTAGGGTTCTACTGTTTTCTCTAGGATAGACTTCAGATTAGGCTATCATGAGTTGAAGGTGAGAGAATTTCATATCCCGAAGATGACTTTCCGAACCTGATATGGTCACTTTGAGTTCTTCGTAATGTCTTTTGGATTGACAAATGTACCCCAACCTTTATAGATTTGATGAACAGAGTATTCAGATAGTATCTAGATGTATTCATGATCGTGTTTATTGATGATAATTTGGTGTACTCCAGAAATGAGAAGGAGCATGCCAACCACCTCAGGATCGCTTTGTAGAAACTCCAAGACAATAAGTTGTATGTGATGTTTTCTAAGTGTGAGTTTTGGCTCAAATCCATGACTTTCTTAGGTCATATGATCTCTGGAGATGGAATTCGAGTGGATACTCAAAAGATTGAGGCATTAAGTATTGTCCAAGACCAACCTCATCGATAGAGATAAGGAGTGTTTGGGATTGGCTGGCTCTTATCGGAGGTTTGTTGAGAAATTTTCTTCTATATCTACACCGTTGACTAAACTGACTCAGAAGAAGGCCAAGGTTCATAAGTCGACGAGTGTGAGAGGAGCTTCCAAGAGTTAAGGACGAGGTTAACTACTATACCAATGTCGAACTTGCCCGATGGAACCATGGGTTTGTAATCGATTGTGATACTTCGGGGGTAGGATTAGGATGTGTGTTGATGCAGATGGGAAGGGTTAATGCCTATGCTACTAGACAACTTAAGGTGCATGAGAAGAATTATCCCACTCATGACTTGAAGTTAGCAGCAGTGATGTTCGCTCTCAAACTATGGCGCCACTATTTATATGGAGCACATGTTGATGTATTCACCGACCAAAAGAGCCTACAATACGTCTTCACCCAGAAAGAGCTCAACTTGAGGCAGAGGAGATGGCTTGAGTTGCTAAAGGACTATGACATGAGCATTCTCTACCAACCAGGTAAAGATAATGTGGTTACTGATGCTCTTAGTAGGTTGTCCATGGGAAGCACCGCCCATGTGGGAGAAGAGAAGAAAGAGTTAGCCAAAGAGGTTCATAGACTAGCCAGACTGGGGGTTCTACTATATATGTTAGGTGAAAAAGGAGTTCATATATAAAATGGATCGACATCACTCTAGTAGTGGAAGTGAAAGAGAAACAAGTTCAAGACCCGGTCTTGTTACAGCTAAAGGAGGATGTGCATAAGAAGAAAGTTATGGATTTCGTCCAACGGGGAGATGGAGTATTGAGGTATCAAAGAAGATTGTTTTTTCCAGATGTTAATGGTGTTTGAGAGAGGATCATGGTAGAGGCCCATAGTTCCAAATATTCCTTCCACCCAGGGTCTACCAAGATGTACCACAACTTGAGAGAAGTCTATTAGTGGAGTGGAATGAAGAGGGACATTGCAGAGTTTGTTCCTAAGTGCCCGAATTTCCAACAAGTTAAAGTTGAGCACCAAAAGCCATGTGGAGTAGCTTAGAACATTGAGATTCCAGAGTGGAAATGGAGATAATCAACATAGAATTCATTATAGGTTTACCAAGGTCCGCCAGACAACATGATTCGATTTGTGTAATAGTTAATAGGATGGCTAAGTCTGCACATTTCTTAGTAGTTAAGACGATTGACACTACAGAGGATTATTCCCAGTTATACATAAAGAAGATTGTTAGATTGCATAGTGTTCCCTTATCTATCATTTCAGATACAGGATCTCAATTCACTATCCAGTTTTAGAGATCTTTTCACAAGGGTTTTTGAAACGCCCCAAAATGTTCGAAAACGTGCCTCGAAAATGCCCATAATCATAATTTTTATATATAATAAAATTCGTGCGTAATATTGAAAATTTGACTTCATATTCATGATTGGGGGGCAAAATTGAGTGGAAAATGGGTATAACCCTGGTTTTGGAGCAACCATAGCGAAAAATAATTTTTCAAATATTTGCTTATCTAGTGTTGATCCGCGCCCCTGGCACGTTAATGCTTTTTTGTTCCCAGTTTTTCAATTTCAGCCTAAGGCCTTAAGGTCTTGGGCTTATGCCTCCTATGCCTAAAAACACCCATATTTAGTTATTTTCAACTCGATATCACTCAAGACACTCTCAAAACTCTCCCTAATACTTAGCCAAATATTTCATCCAAATTCAAGTGTCCCAAACTCATTTTCGGATCTCAAGAGCTTCACTCAACTTCAAGTTCTCATTCAAATCTTCATCAAGGGAGTCCCCAAATTCGAGGTATGTGAGCTTCAACCATTGGGTTCTTCTACTCATGGTGCCCAGTCTTCCTCTTTTAGGTAAATTGCATGTTTCCAAGTTGGATTAACTATGGGTATCTCCTACTATGAAATTTGACTATAAACCATGTTAGGGTTTCATAAGATGTTGATTGTTTAAGCATGTTTTGAGCTATGAATCTATGATCTATTATGAGATTTGATGATGGGTTTTAATGTATCTTGCATGAGTCTGTTACCAAGTGTTGGTGGGTTGATTTACATTGAGTTTTCTCACATGATTTCACTTTTGAATTGCATGGTTTTGAACTAGCATTACACACCCGCCAGTATTTGATAAAGTGTCTTGTTAAGGATTCTTGAGCTATCGATGGTTTATTGCATTGATAATGAGTTAAGTGACTCTATGGTGATGAAGGGATTGTATGTATGTATTGATTTCATGAAAAGTATCTATAGTGTTTCAAGTTGACCACACCTCATTGAGGGGGTGATATGCCTCAACCACTTTGATGGGGGGTGATATGCCCATCTACTTTATTGAGGGGTATATACCTTGGCCACTTTCATAGGGGCTACTATGCCCATCTACCATGTTTTGGGGTACATACCTTGGCCACTTTGATTGGGGGAGAGGTGCTATACCCATATACCATGTTGAGGGGTATATACCATGGCCACTTTGATGAGGGGTGTTATGCCCATAGACCATGTAGAGGGGTATATACCTTGGCCACTTTGATGGGTGTGTGTGTGTGTTTGCTATGCTCATCTACCATGTTGAGGGGTATATATCTTGACCACTTTGATGGGGAGTGCTATGCCCATTTACTCATTGAGTGGTAGATACCTCAATCACCTTCCAAGGGGGTGATATGCCTTGGATTCCAAGTAATAGTTTGCTTGGTCTTTGATGATGGTTTCTTCCTACATATGTAATATGTTCTATACAAGAATGTATTACTTCAAGTGTTGATCATATATGCCATATTGTTATTATACTTATCCCTTACTTATAATTATGCATTTTGACTATGTTGCCTATCTTTTGTTTCATTGCATCCTACATACTTAGTATATTTAAATGTACTAACGTGTACTTTATGCCTATATGATGTTACCATGTAGGAACCGAAGCATCCCTTGATCATCCTCCACGTGGCTAGCCTTGTCATTTGAAAGAAGAGCTTTGGTGAGTCCTAAAGTTCGAGGACATTGGCTATATCACTCTTGTCACTTGTTTTTTCTTTAAATATTGAACTTTTTATACCATGAGGGTGAGCCCGGAAAGTGTCTTGTCCCCCGCTCAAATCTATGTTTAGAGGTGTTGTTGGAACAAATGATATAATTATGGTTTGAGCTTTGACTCCTCTATGTTTTATGCTATCAAAACTTTCCTTAGTATCATTTTCCCTCTTTATTACCTCTTGTTGTTATTGAGTTTGCTTCCCGCGACTTAGGATGTATGTACAATATTCTAAGAGGATAGTTTGGGGCCCTTTCGGGGTTCCTATTCCCCATGTCACCTATAGGTCCTAGGCTTGGGTCGGGACAAACTTAGTATCAAAGCACTAGGTTGTTAATGCTCCTTGGAGTCCAATGCACCGCGTCGATTAGAGTCTTATTCATGGTTGTGAAGTGCACCGTAACTCTGAGTAAGAGGCTATGAGGCATTTTAGGAAGTGCTTCCCTTATTCATGATCTATGTCATGCTATAGAAGTTAAAGTAAGGAAGGTTTCCCCCTAACTAATGTTCTTTGCTATTCTAGATTGTGCCGATCCTAGAGGAAGAAGAGCCCATACAGCCGAGGAACAACTGGCTCCTCCCGCTCCTCAAGATTGGGGAGTGCCCCATGAAGAATTTTGGGATACTATTACCATGCTGGCTCATACTATGGCCAACAAAAACAACCAAGAGGCCTTAGCTCCTCAGGCTTCTACCCCGACCTCAAGGCCGAGAGACTTTACTAGAATGAACCCACCGGAGTTCCATAGGCCTAAAGTGGATGAGGATCCTCAAGAACTTATTAATGACATTTATAAGTTATTGTCTATTATAGGGGTTAGATCGAAGGAGAAATTGGAGTTGGTGGCCTACCAACTCAAGGGGGTGGCTAAAATTTGGTTCACCCAACGGAAGGTGGAGAAGGGGAACGATAATGTCATCCTTTGGGAAGAGTTCAAGGTGACATTTCTCAACTAGTTCTTTTCGATAGAGCTAAGGGAGGAAAAATGATGGAATTTATGAACCTCAAGCAAGGGTCCATAAGTATAAGGGAGTATGCCCTGAAGTTCAACCAACTCTCCAAGTATGCTCCATAATTTGTGGCCGAGCCGAGGTCTAGGATGAATAAGTTTGTGTCAGGTGAATTCGACTTGGTCAATGTGGAATGTCGAACCGCCATATTGGTAAGTGATATAGATTTGTACCGTCTCATGACATATGCTGAGCAATTGGAGGAGGGAAAAACTTAGAAAAAGGAGAAGTGGTGAGGCCAAGAAGGCCCGTTTTGAGGGTAGATTCCAAAGTCTCAAGGGTGACCGATTTCATCAAGGCCAAGGGTCTTCCAGTGCTCCTAATAGAAGGTTTGCTAATGAAAACCTAAGGGTCCAAGGTGGTGGTGGTGTGCTGCCTAATACTATATGCCCAAGATGTGGTAGAGGACATCATGTCCCATGTTTGAAGGACAATAATGCTTGCTATGGTTGTGGTGAAGTGGGTCATAAGGTGATTGATTTTCCTCGTAATCACAACTAGGGTAGATATGGTCGTCCACAGGGCCAAGGTGCAAATGTGGGTCTTAAGGGGAGAGGAGGCGAACAAGGAGGTAACCCAAGGTAAAATCGATTCTACACTCTCCAAGGGAGACAAGGGGTGGATGAGGTGCCCAATGTCGTCACTGGTAAGTTAAAAGTTTTTGATTTTGATGTGTATGCTTTGACAGACCAGGGTGCCACTCTTTCTTTTATTACTCCTTTTGTTGCCAAAAAGCTCCATATTAAACCCGAATTATTGTGTGAACCTTATGAAGTGTCTACTCCCATTAGTGCATCCTTTGTTTCTAGAAGGGTCTATAATTTTTTTTTCCATTTTCATTTTGCATAAAATCTTGCCTTGTGATTTTGTTGAATTAGATATAGTGGATTTTGATATCATTCTTGGGATGGATTAATTGCATGCATATTATGCTTCTATTGATTGTAGAACCCGTAAGGTCAAATTCTAATTCCCTAATGAACCAATCCTTGGGTAGGAGAGTCATGATGTGGTGGTCAAGGGTAGATTTATTTGTTGCATTAAACCCCAAAAGTTGATTTCTAAGGGGTGTCTCTATCATCTTTTGAGGGTTAAGGATGTTGAATCCAAAGTCCTTCCCATAGAATTGGTTTCGATAGTTAATGAATTCCTTGATGTCTTTCCTGATGAGCTTCCCGGTGTCCTCCCGAAAGGAAAATAGATTTTGGCATAGACCTCCTTCCCAATACTCAACCCATTTCTATTCCCCCTTACCATATGTCCCCAATAGAGTTGAAGGAGTTGAAAGAACAATTGACGGATAGTCAATCACCTTGGGGTGCACTAATGTTGTTTGTGAAGAAGAAGGATGGTACTCTTAGTATGTGCATTGATTACCGACAACTTAATAGGGTCAATAAAGAATAAGTACCCTCTACCAAGGATTGATGATCCTATTAACCAACTTCAAGGGGCTAGTCATTTCTCTAAGATTGATTTTCGGTCCGGGTATCACCTCGTGAAAGTGAGGGAGTGTGACATTCCTAAGACGACCTGCCGGACTAGGCATGGGCACTTTGAGTTTGTGGTAATGTCTTTCGGATTGACTAATACACTGGCTATATTCATGGATCTTATGAATAGGGTCTTTGAGACCTACATGATTTGTTTGTGGTGGTTCTTATTGATGATGTCTTGATCTATTCCCATAGTGAGGAGGAGTATGTGGATCACTTGAGGGTGGTGTAGCAAATCTTAAGGGAAGAGAAGTTGTATGAATATGAAAATGTGAGTTTTGGTTGAAAGAGGTTTCTTTTTTAGGTCATGTGGTGTCAGGTGATGGCATTAAGGTGGATCCTAAGAAGATGAAGGTGATTAGAAATTAGCCTAGACCTTTGACCCCATCGGATATTAGAAGTTTCTTGGGCTTAGCGGGTTCAGAGTTGGCACACTCCTAAAGTCATCATGATTTTGGTTATTCCAGGCAATTCAAAGTTGATAAGGTTAGAAGGGCTATTAGTAGGATGAAGAGAGGGAGGGTGATCGGACCCAATGAGATTCTGGTGGATTTTTGGAAGAACATGGTCAAGGATGGCATAGAGTGGTTGACTAGTCTGTTCAATGCTATTATGAAGACTACTAAGATGCCTAATGAATGGAGGAGCAGTACAATGATTCCATGCTATAAGAACAAGGGGGATATTCAAAACTATAACAATTATAGGGGTATTAAGTTACTAAGTCGCACGATGAAGGTATTGGTGAGAGTGGTGGAGATGAGGGTGAGAAGAGTAGTGTCTATTTCAGAGAATCAGTTTGGATTCATGCCAGGGTGGTTGACTACTGAAGCAATTCATGTTGTTCGGAGATTAGTGGAGAAATATAGGGAAAGAAAGAAAGACCTTCATATGGTGTTCATTGATCTCGAGAAGGCCTATGACAAGGTTCCAAGGGATATCCTATGGAGGTGTCTAGAGGTGAAAGGCATCCCAATGGCATATATCAGGGTGGTTAAGGACATGTATGACAGAGCCAAAACTCATATAAGAACGGTGGGAGGAGACTCAGAGTATTTTCCTGTTGAGATGGGACTCCATCAAGGATATGTGTTGAGCCCTTTCTTGTTTGCCTTGGTGATGGATGAGCTGACGGGATCTATCCAAGAGGAGGTTCCATGGTGTATACTATTTTTAGATGACATAATCCTGATTGATGAGACTCGGACTAAAGTTAATGATAGGTTGGAGGCTTGGAGACACACCTTGGAGTCCAGAGGATTCAAATTTAGTAGAACCAAAACAGAATACTTGGAGTGCAAATTCAGTGTTGCAAGGGATGAAGCAGACAATGATGTGAGGTTTGCGACTCAACCTATCCCTAAGAGGGAAAACTTTAAGTATCTGAGGTCCATCATCCAAAGTAGTGGCAATATTGACAATGATGTCACACATCATATTGAGGTAGCATAGACTAAATGGAGGCTTGCCTCGGGAGTATTGGTGACAAGAAGATACCGCCTAAACTCAAAGCTAAGTTTTACAGAATGGTGGTTATACCATCTTTGTTGTATAGGGTGGAGTGTTGGCAAATAATAAATGCACATGTTCAAAAGATGCATGTCGCAGAGATGAGGATGTTGAGATGGATGTATGGTCACACTAGGAGTGATAAGATTAGGAATGAGATCATTCGAGAGAAACTAGAGGTGCTCCTTGTGGCTGATAAGATGAGGGAAGCGAGATTGTGATGGTTTGGACATGTGCAGAAAAAGAGTATCAATGCTCCTGTTAGGAGGTGTGAGAGGTTGGTTTAGGGAACTGCACGGAGGGGTACAGGTAGATCGAAGAAGTATTAGGGGGAGGTGATCAGACAGGATATGGCAAAATGTGATCTCACCGAGGACATGACCTTAGATAGAAAGGAGTGGAGGTCACAAATTAGAGTAGCAGGATAATTGGTTGGTAAGGTTAGGTGGATGTCTGGCGTTGGGTATAGTAGGGTAGCAATATGGTATATCATATGTTGTCATTATCAGTCGTATATGTGTTAAATTTATCGTAGTTACATATTGTTATGTGCTTTTCGTTATTAGTCAAGCTTTCTATTCCCTTTCCTTTCCTTTTTGTCATATCTAGTTTATTATGCTTATGGGTTTTTGAGATAAGGGTTTCCAAGAAACAACCTCTCTACTTCTATGAGATAGTGATAAGGTTTCCGTACATTCTACCCTCCCTTGACCCTACTTGTGGTATTCCACCAGGTATGTTGTTGTTATTGGGCTTAACGGGTTATTATCGGAAGTTTGTGAATGGGTTCTCTTTATTGCTTCTCCTATGACTAATTTGAATCAAAAGAAGGCAAAATTTGTGTGGACCGATGAATTTCAGAAGAGTTTTCAAAATTTGAAAGATAAGCTTCTCTCCGTTTCTACCTTGGCTCTACCAGAAGGGTTGGAAGGGTTTGCTGTGTATTGTGATGCCTCAAGAATTGGTTTGGGTTGTGTTTTGATGCAAAATGGTAAGGTGATAAAATATGCCTTTAGGCAACTTAAGGTGCATGAAAAGAATTATCCTACCTATGATCTTGAATTAGCCTCCGTGGTATTTGCTTTGAAAATTTGGCGTCATTATTTGTATGAAGCTCATGTTGATGTGTTTACCGATCATAAGAGTCTCCAATATGTGTTCACTCAAAAAGATCTTAACTTGAGACAAGGAAAGTGGTTAGAGCTCCTTAAAGATTATGATACACGTATGCATTATCACCCCAGTAAAGCGCATGTTATGGCCGATGCTCTAAGTATGTTATGGGTAGCCTAGCACATTTTGGTGATGGTGGCAAGGAAGTGGCTAGAGGGGTTCATCAGTTGGCTAGATTGGGAGTTAGCTTGGTGGCGGTTGATAATGGTAGTATATTGATTGTTGATGGTTCTAAATCTTCATTGATTGAGGAGGTAAAGGCAAACAAGATCTTGACCCTGCCTTTCTAGAGTCGAAGGACTTGGTGAGAGATGGTAAGGTAGAGGTTTTCTCCCAAGGGGGAGTTGGTGACCTTAGGTACCAAGGTAGATTATGTGTGCCTAGTGTTGATGATTTGAGAAAGAAGATTTTAGATGAGGCTCATAATTCTTCCTATTCTATTCATCCCAGTCCTACAAACATTTATAGAGATTTGAGGGAAGTGTTTTGGTGGGGTGGTTTGAAGAGAGATATTGCTAAATTTTTATCTGATTGTTATAATTTCCAACAAGTGAAAGCCGAGCATCAAAGTCTGGGTGACCTAGACAAAGATATATAGATTTCTACTTGGAAATAGGAGGAAATCAATGTGGATTTTGTTGTTGGGTTTCCTAAGACTAGAAAGCATTTTGATTCTATTTGGGTGGTTGTTGATATAATGACAAAGTAGGCTAATTTCCTAGCGGTTAAGCCTACTTACGGTGCCGAAGATTACGCTAAGTTGTATATTTATAAATTGGTTAGATTGCATGGTGTTCCTTTGTCTATTATATTGGATCGTGGTGCTCAATTCACTTTCCACTTTTGGGGGTCCTTCCAAAGAGGTCTTGGTACCAAGGTTAAGCTTATATAACCTTTCACCCTCAAACGGATGTCCAAGCAAAAAGAACTATCCAAACTCTTGAGAATATGCTTAGAGCTTATGTTTTGGAGTTCAAGGGTAGTTGGGATGAACATCTTCCACTCATTGAGTTTTCTTACAATAATAGTTACCTTTCAAGCATTGGTATGGCTTCTTTTGAGGCTCTCTATGGTAGACGTTGTAGATCCCCAGTTGGATGGTTTGAGGTGGGGGAGATGGCTTTTTTGGGTCCGGACTTATTCATAAAAGCCATGGAGAATTTAAGGTTGATAAGGGAGAGGTTCAAAATTAGCCCAAAGTCAACAAAAGTCCTATTCCGATGTGAGGAGAAGGGATCTTGAATTTAAAGTTGGTGATTGAGTCTTATTTGAAGGTCTCACTCATGAAGGGTATGGTCCGGTTTGGCAAGAAGGGTAAATTGAGTCCAAGATTTGTGGGTCCTTATAGAGTGTTGAGAAAGATTGGTAAGGTGGCCTATGAGCTGGAGTTGCCCAACGATATGAGTATGATTAATCCGGTCTTTTATCTATATATGTTGAGGAAGTGTGTGGGTGACCCAAGTGCCATTGTCCTTTAGATATTGTGGGTGTGGTGGAAGATAATTTGACTTATGAAGAGGTTCTTCTGCTAGAAATCTTGGATAGACAAGTGAAGAGGTTGAGGAACAAGGATGTAGCTTCCATCAAGGTCCTTTGGAGAAACCAAGAAGTTGAAAGTCCCACATAGGAAGTCGAGGTGGATATGCAAAAGCATCACCCATATCTCTTCCACTCTATTCAACCCTAAGGTACTAATTTAAGTCCCCTATATGATTTCAAGTCTTAAGTTTAAGCTGTTACGTGATTTGCGTGCATTCACATTCATGTTGACAAGTTTATGGTGATTTTGACATTCATGTTAGGATTTTTGAAATGATGTTTAAATAAATTGTTGCATCTATGTCAGGATGAAATCTTCATGATTACTTCTCTTATGTACGCTTCTTGGACATTTGGGGATGAATATTCCCGGGGGGAGATATTGAAACACCCCAAAATGCCCGAAAATGTCTGTCAGAAATGTTCATAATCGTAATTTCCATATATATCAAAATCTGTACGTGATATTAAAAATCCGACTTCATATTTGTTATCAGGGTGCAAAATTGGGCTAAAAATGGGTATAAAGTTGATTCTAGAGCAACCAGTATTGATCCGCATCCTGGCCAAGACGCGCTAGGGGTGTGAATCAGTGTTATTTTGATCCCAATTTTTCAGTTTTAGCCTAAGGCCTTAGGGTCTTGGGCGCATGCCCTCCTATGCATAAAAACACCCATACTTAGCCATTTTTCAACTTGATATCATTCAATACACTCTCAAAACCCTCCCTAACACTTAGCCAAATTTTTCATCCAAATTCAAGTGTCCCAAATTCATTTCTGGATCGCAAGAATTTCAATCAAGCTTCAAGTTCTCATTCATATCTTCATCAAGGAAATCCCCAACTTTGAGATATGTGGGCTTCAACCATTTTGTTCTTTCACCCATGGTGCCCAATCTTCCTTTTTATGTAAATTGAATGTTTCCAAGTTGGATTAACTATGGGTATCTCCTACTACAAAATTTGATTATAAACTATGTTGAGGTTTCATAAGATGTTGATTGTTTAAGAATGTTTTGAGCTATGAATCTATGATCTATTATGAGATTTGATGAGGGGTTATATTGTATCTTGCATGAGGGCGTTACCAAGTGTTTCTGGGTTGATGTACATTGAGTTTTCTCACATGATTTCATTCTTGAAGTGCATGGTTTTGAACTAGCATTATACACCTGCCAAGTGTTTGATAAAATGTCTTAATGAGGATTCTTGGGCAATTGATGGTCTATTGCATGGATTATTGTTAGACCCCGTAATTTAATTAAATGGGGGTCAATTGCCCATTCGGGAAAATTGTGGTGATTGAGGTAAATTTTAAAATTTTCTAACTTATGGTGCGTGAGTATAGAATCAAGTAAATTTTTTGGGTAAAAATCTAATTAAAGTCGGAAGTCCTCAATTGGATTAAAATAGAAAAGTTTGGGGACCTAATTGGTCAATGGGCTAACTAGGAGCCCTT
>JAABOM020129575.1:0-21283 GCA_011800125.2 Solanum clarkiae
CTAGACTAGAGATTTTACAAGATATTTCTAGACACTTTGACCCTACTACTCATTACAAGATACTTCTAGATAATAGATTATTTATTGGGCCAACACTTGCAAGTCCAATATCAAAAACCAAAATCCAAATCAAGTTTAGTTTTCAACATAAAGTAATATATCTAGTGGCTCATGTATCCACTATCCAAATTCCAATATATATGATCACTATCATTACCACTTCTTGCTATGACATATACAATACCTGTCATATTAGTTGTACTTGTCATGTTAGCTACACCTGCCAAGTTAGTTGTAGGTTCTTCAATAGACTTTTCTTTGGTAAGCAATTTGAGTAAGTAAATGTTGGTTGCTCCATAAGTTGCATGCCTTGGCTCCTCACTGTTGCACTAAAAGGACTAAAAAGATATCACAATCAACTGCATTTGCCATCCTTATCTGTCTATATTTGAAAAAGATCAGAGAGCGCTGAAGAAGAAGAAGAGAGAACAGTATTTTGGGAAAGTTTGTTGATTTTACTGTGTTAACCAATTGCATAGTACAATAGGAGGAATTTATACCTCACTAATGGAGCACTATATTTTCTACTGTGTATCTACACACATGGGATCACTTTTAATATTAATTACAACTAATCAGTTAATAATATAAAATTAACTAACTAACTAATCTAACCAACTTCAGTACTCCCCCTCAAGCTGGACGTGTTGAAGAGATTCAATAGTCCAAGCTTGTGGACTAAGTAGTCATGTTGTGTTCGTCCCAACGCTTTAGTGAACAAATCATCTTGTTGGTCTTTGGTGTTGATGTAGATGGTTTGGATGAACCCACTTTGGATTCTTTCCCTAATGAAATGGCAATCAATCTCTATGTGTTTCGTACATTCATGGAACACAGGATTGGCTGCCAGTTGTAATGCAGATCTGTTGTCACAATGCATAACTGCTGGCTCTATCATTTGGATTCCCAACTCCTTGAGTAGACCGGCAACCCATACAATTTCCGCTGTCAAAGTTGCCAAACTTCTATACTCAGCTTCTATGGAACTCCTGGAAACTGTATGTTGTTTCTTTGATTTCCAAGAGATCAGTGAATTTCCAAACTTCAAAGCAAAGCTAGTGACTGACCTTCTAGTGCTTGCACAAGCTGCCCAGTCTGCATCACAATGCCCCTGCAGGTGGTGTTTCTGGTTGGATCCCATGAGCAATCCCTTTCCTGGCTCTAACTTCACATATCTGAGAACCCTTAATGCTGCCTTCTAGTGTAACATTTTTGGTTTGTGCATAAATTGACTTAATGACTGGAATGCAAATGCTATGTCTGGTCTGGTGTTTATGAGGTAAAGCAGCTTACCAACTAATCTTTGATATTTTTGAACATTTTCAAACAACACATCTGGATCAATCTCCACACTAGTCAGCTTCTAGTTGCACTCTAGAGGAGTTATATTAGGCTTAGCATTACCCAAACTTGCTTCTGTAATTAACTCCAGTGCATACTTCCTTTGATTCATCACAATGCCTTCCTTGGACCTCATAAATTCAATGCCCAAGAAGTATTTGAGCTCCCCCAAGTCCTTGATTTTAAAATGCTTGTGCAGAACTTGCTTGGTCTCCTGTATCAGTCCTGCATCATTCCCTATGATCAGCAAGTCATCTACATATACCAAGACTATCACTAATCCATTTCCTCTCCTCTTTGTGAATAAGGAGTAGTCATAGTGGCTTTATGAGTACCCTGAATTCAGCAATGCCTCAGTTAGTTTTGCATTCCACTGCCTTGAAGCTTGTTCGAGACCATATAAAGACTTTACTGATCTGCAAACAAGGCTTTTCTCTTTCTTTGCAATGTAGAATCCTTTGGGTAACTCCATATACACCTCTTCTAGCAAATCTTCTTGTAAAAAAGCATTGTACACATTCATTTGAAATATATCCCAACTCTGATCAGCTGTCAGTGCTACAATTGTCCTGACTGTTGTCATTTTAACTACTGATGAGAATGTTTCTTGGTAATCAATTCCTTCTGTCTGGTTGTATCCCTTGGCCACTAATCTTGCCTTGAATCTATCAACCTGTCCATCAGCCTTGTATTTAATTTTGAACACCTATTTGCAATAAATAACATGTTTACCTTTTGGCAGCTCTACAAGTTCCCAAAATTTTCTTCCAGTGCTTTCACCTCCTGCTGCATGGTATGTACCCATCTGTGATCCTTGACAGCTTCCTCAAATGTCCTTGGTTCAACTTCTGTTGAGAACATGGATAGATAGGCCTTGTACTTGGGTGAAATATGGTCATAAGATACATAATTGCTTTGAGAATGTTGATGAGACTTAGCTGTCACATAATCCTTCATCCATATCGGGGGATGGGGAGTTCTGGTAGACCTTCTTATCATGACTTCTTCAGCTTCTCCAGTTACCAAAACAGGTCCAGTGTTGGCAGCATCATCTTGAGCAATGAGTTCTGTGTGAGATCCATTATGCTCCATATCAGAGACAATCTCTGCTCCTGAGATCATGGAATCACTTCTCAAGCTCATGTTGTCTGCTTGTGCAAGAATGGGCACAAGTAAGTCTTTGTCCTCATCATCTGTGGCAAGATCATCTGGCAAAGTAACTAGCTCAATGGGAAATAGTGGCTTCTGGCTCTCAATTCTCTGTTTAAAAGGAAAGACATCCTCTCTGAATACAACATCTCTGCTAATAATGAATTTCTTTTGAGGCATATTATAGAGCAAATACCCTTTCTGAGTTGGTGAGTAACTCATCATCACACACACCTCAGCTCTAGGAGAAAATTTGTCTTGTTTACTCACTTTGGTTGCTTAGCGCAAACATACCATTGTTCTCAAATGGTTAATATTAGCTTTGTGTCCATAGAACTGCTCATAAGCAGATTTTCCTTTCAAAACAGGGGTAGGGAGCCTTTTAATCAGGTACACAGCAGCCAATACACATTCTCCCCAAAATTTAATAGGAATGCTTCCTTGAACCTGAGGGCTCTAGCTACTTCAAGTATGTGTCTATGTTTTCTCTCAACCACCCCATTTTATTGTGGAGTATGTGGAAAACTACTCTCATGCACAACCCCAAGAGATCTCATTAAGTCACAACATTCATTATTGAAAAATTCAGTCCCATTATCAATCCTTATCTTCCTCACATGCTTATCAAATTGAGTTTTAACAAGTGCCAGAAAAGATTTCAACACTGAGGATACATCAGATTTCATTTTCAGCAAGTATAGCCAACACATTCTTGAATGATCATCAACTATTGTTAGAAAATACCTGAATCTATTATGTGTTGCAACCCTGTAAGGTCCCCATACATCTGAATGTATCAAGTCAAAAACAGCAGACATCCTAGACATACTCAAGTTGAATGGTAATCTAGTTTGTTTGGAAATTGGACATATAGAACATTCATTACATTCATCACTACTAGTGAAATTTTTGAATAGATGCTGCAACACTCTCTGAGATGGATGACCTAGCCTATTATGCCACAACAGGTTTTCAGCAACTGATTGTTGTTTTGTCATCAGCACTATCTGTTGTCCTCTGTTTCTTTCACCTTGCAAGCCATCAGGGAGATAGTACAACCCATCTACTTCTTTACCAATCCCCTTCACCCTTCCACTGAAGAGGTCCTGAAGTACAAAGAACTCAGGGAAAAAGTTATTTGAGCAATGTAGTTGCCTTGTTAACTTAGACACTGAAAGCAAATTGTTCTTAAATGCAGGTACCACCAACACATTATCTAATGTACTGCCACCAACAATGTTGCAACTACTAGTATGTGAGGCCTGTGCAGTTTCACCATTTGGCAGATGAACTATACTACTTACACAATCAGATGCGTGGCTGAGATTATCTAATGTGCAAGTTATATGACATGTAACTCCTGAATCAACTATCCATCCTCCTTTTCCTCTCATAACATGTGTATTATTACTATTTATAGACATGGCTGCATCAGAAACATTCATACCTGCCATGTTGACCACATTATTTGCTTCTTTGTTTGAGATAGAATTTGCTTCTTCCCTTTCCAGTATATGCAGGATCTTATTATACTGTTGTGGAGTGAATGTGGGTTGTGTGAACATAAAATGACTAGACTCAAGTCCTTTCCCTTTCATTATTGAACCAGCTTGTGAGAAACCATCTCCTAATTCCACATCAATCTTTGTGAGAGTTTCTACATAGTTCACTGCTTCTTGATGCTTGTTATTATGCATTACTTGACCTGACTTTCTCTTAAATTTCCAATCGGAAGGGTATCCGTTCAGTTTATAACACTCCTCTTTGATATGGCCCTGCATTTTGCAATAGTCACAGATTTGATCCCAGTTTTTTCTTCTTGACTGAAACTTCTTAGGGAAATTTCCTTTCCCTGCATACATTGCAATCTGTTCTGACATGGTGTTTATTGAATGATAATTGGCGGTCGATCTCTGGCTCTCATCTGCCATAATCATTGCATAAGCCTTTCCAACACTAGGTAGAGGGATCATCATTAAAATTTGACTCCTTGCATGGGCATATACCTCGTTTAATCCCATAAAAAATGCAAATAGCCTCAAACATGCTAAATGATCAATATAAGTTCTAGATCTATCACATCCACATGAAGGTGGGGGAACAAGTGCATCAAACGCATCCCAAAGTAATCTTAGCTTTGAGAAATAGGCCGAAACTGAAATATTACCTTGATTAATTGTGCAAATCTCCCTATGCAGTTGATAGCCTCTAGAACCATCGACTTTGTCAAATCGCTCCTTCAAATTAGCCCATACTGTCGCTATATCTGTCGCATAGATAATGCTGCTGAGGAGCTCTTTGGACACGGTGTTCATGATCCATGCAACGACGAAAGCGTTACATTTTTCCCATTGTTCTTCCATTTTCCCTTTATAATTGCTCCTTCTGCAGGTTCCAAGTACAAACTCTAGCTTATTCTTGGCTCTGAGATGAATAAGCATAGATCTACTCCAAATCGAGTAGTTCTCCGTCCCTACAAGCTGAACGATGGTGAGGATTCACCCTGGAGTATCGGAGCTATGAAGATAAAGAGGATGATTCTGCTTCCTCTCAATCTGATGAAGAGTCTCGACCATTGAATTGACATTGCTAGCTTCGTTGGTCGTGGAATCAGCCATCGCAATCTTCAATTACTGAGCCGAAGCTCTAATACCATAAAAAAAGATCAGAGAGCGCTGAACAAGAAGAGAGAACAGTATTTTGGGAAAGTTTGTTGATTTTACTGTTTTATCCAATTGTACAGTACAATAGGAGGTATTTATACCTCACTAATGGAGTCCTATATTTTCTACTGTGTATCTACACACATGGGATCACTTCTAACATTAATTACAACTAACCAGTTAATAATATACAACTAACTAACTAACTAACTAACTAACTAATCTAACCAACTTCAATAATATTTCTTCCTAAACTTGGAATGACCTAGAGATAGCCAACTATTTACAATAAGTCTCCTTGGTGTATCCTTTCATCTTGCAAACCTCATACTATAGTTCATAATTCCTCTTGTGCCTTTAACTTGTAAATTAATTGGAATTAATATTATGTTTTGAAAATTGTAACCAATATTATTAAAAGAACTTGTATTTCCAGCTTGTCGATAACCATAACCACTAGTGCCCAGATTAGCATTCCCAACATGAAAACTACTTTGTGAATTGTAACTAGGTTTCCTCGAGCAGTTGATAATTCACCTAATTCAACCTATGAATATGAGCTAGCTAGCTGTCATTTTCTGACTTTCACTAGCAATTTATTCAAGTATGATAAAGATATCATCATCAGTATTTGATTCCTTTGTTGGCTATAAGACACGTTCATCTCGTTAGAAAAGCAAATACGTGCATATATTGCAGATGACTAGCATGCACCTTTGACTACATTCATATGATATTGGGGAACAAGTGCATCAATTCATCCCAAAGTATATGAAATTTAGTAAACTCTGTAGATACAGATGAAGTACCTTGAGATATTTTATAGATTTCGTAGTTGATAACCTCTTGATCTATCAACCTTGTCAAAATGCTCCCTCAATTCTGTCCAAAATAGTTGTTGCATTTGTAGCATATAAAATCCTACTCATGAGCATCTTTGATACAGAATTGAGGATCCAGGATAAAACAAATGCATTGTTTTTCTCCCATTGCTCTTGTAGATTGTCTCCATAGTCACTCTTCTTATAAGTTCCATATGCAAACCTAAGCTTGCTCTAACCTCAAAGTTTGAAGATCATCGATCTTCTCCAAACTGCATGCTTCTCAGTAGAGATCCTGGTGAGTACGAAGATGTAGGTGACGGCTACATTATTTCTTAATTGTCTCAAGTGTACATGTAATTATTTGCAAATATGAGTTCTTGTTCTTTTTCAAGAGTCAAATTGTGTGAAAAAAGGTCTCCTTCAATTTCTAAGTCAATCATATCGAAAAATAATTTTTCACAAATTTTTGCACTTTCTAAAAGCATCCACGACCTCTCTGCGTCGCAGAGATGATCCATTTTAGTATAAAACTGAGCTAGACTGATTTTAAGGACAAAACAGAAGAAAATTGAACTTTACATTAAAATGAACTACAGAACAAGCCCGCATTGCAGTCCCATTTCACCGCAATACAAAATTTTTAAAAAATTTCTAGATTTTTAAAAAAAAGTTCATTATTATTTTGTTGATATCAAAACATTACAAACGGAATTGGGTCACCCCAATTCATCATCTGACAGAATAAATGGCTTGGCCCAAACTCGGACCAAGCCCAAAACACATATACTATATAAACACACATTTGGGCTGTAGGGTTTCCTATTTTCGCCTCTTTCTTTCCTTCTCACTTCATCCCTTCTATATCGCTGATGTTTACTCCGTGGTGAGCGTCACCTTCTTTAATCTGTTGTTGTGGGTCTGTAATGGCAAGGCGCCAAGTATCTAGTCTCATCCTTCTATTTTCAGCTATCAAAAATAAGGAGATACTTTTATATAAGTGCTCTGTAATTTATCACTGTTAATTATCCTCTTAGCCTCACTGTCCAGACTTTCAAAGTTTGTGAATATGACATTTCCTTTATCAATGACTCTATTTGCTAGATAATCTGCTAATTGGTTCCCCTCCCTTAGCATATGCTGAAACTTGTGTGTTCTCATGTGCAAAAACTCTTTAATATCCTAAACAATGTCAATTATCATCCATGGAATAGACCACATACCTGTCAGTATTTTCCACATAAGTAGAGAATCTATTTGAATAATGACTTGGGTATGGTTGTTATTCCTACAGTGAATGCATGCTTGTGGAATAACTTTAGCTTTTGCCATTGTGTTTATTGTTTCTTCTATTGTATTGCACTTTGCATACATAACATCCCGATGCTGATCCCTTAGGCAAAATGCATATGAACTAGCCCCTGGATTACTCTTTGAAGCCCCTTACGTGTTGTATTTAATCCATTGATCTGGTGGTAGTTCCCATTTTTATCATCACAATCCTCAATCTAGGCTTATATTCTTCCAGCTTCAGTAGGATTTCTGGCCAGCTGTTAGTACGCTGAAAATTAGGTCTTCTTACCTGGATTAGTCTCAACACATTACTTATAATGTTGTAAATCACCCTTATTGGAGAAGCAGTTTTCCCCTCATGCTTCCTTTTATTCCTCCTCCTTCACAATTCTCATATTATAAAGCTAGGAATAACTTTAAAATAGGGTCTTATGTCTTTTTTTCCCTTGCACCTATCCATAACATTATTACTTCCCTTTGAGGTAGCCCATTCATGTGTAAACCTGCAAAAAAGCAAATATAAGACCAAGTCCTGTTAGCAATAGGAGATTTTAGAAACATATGAGCTAGTGTTTCCTCGGCAACCTCATGACAATACCAATATCTAGATGTCCTTCAACTCCCCACCTTCTCAGAGTATCATCCACTGGTACATTTTGCTTCCACAGTCTCCACATTAGGGATGCCATTTTGAATGGCATTCCTTTAGTCCAAATACCTTTGAAGATTTTATTTTGTCTTCTTTATACCTGATTTAGTGCCAGGCAGATTTAACAGTGAAGTACCCATTAGCCTCTAATATCCAATAAGGTTTATCTTCTCTCCTTTCCTTTCTAGGTGGTTTGATATTATTAATGATATAATCAACAATGTCTTACTGAAACATCCCATTCAATAATTGGACATTCCATTCTCCACCCTCAGCTAGTTCCCTGACTGTTGTTTGATCTTCAAAGCTTGTGTCATCCTCATTACACATGTTATATAAATCACCCAATTTTGTCCAGTTGTCATACCACATCATAGCATTGCCTCTATTTACCTTCCACAATATCTGATGTTCTATGAGATCTCTAGCAACCAACATTTTCTTCCACACCTGAGATCCATCACATCCAGGTTTCTAGAAAATCTCATTTACATTCTTTTCTAGAAAATCTCATTTATATTCTTTCTTTTGCAATATTTCTTCTTTATGAAAGTACTCTACATAGAGTCATTTGCTCTAAAGTTCCACCACAATTTGCAAAAGAGAGAAGTAGAGATATCATGTATTGGCCTTAAACCAAATCCCCCTTCTTCTTCTGGTAGGCATAGGTTATTCTACCTTGTCCGGTGTCTTGCCTTGCCGCCAATGCAGTTACTCTAGAAAAATTGGGCCATCATTTTTTGTATAAGCTCCAGAACTCCTTTAGGGGGGAGGGGGAGGGGGAGGGGCTTTCATAACTGATAGGCAATGAATTGGAATGATTTGAAGCACATGTTTGATCAGTGTTGTCCTTCCACTACAAGATAATAATTTACCTTTTCACCCATGTAGTTTTGACCTAATCTTATTAATAAGTTGTTGATAGTACAACTTTTTCTTTCTTTTGTAAAAAATTGGGCACCCTAGATAATTGAAAGGGAATTCTTTTCTCAAAATCCCTAATGTTGCCTCAGTCATAATTGCTTCACCTTGTACCACACTATGATGAAGGTATATCACACTCTTCTCCTTATAAACCTTCTGTACGAAGGCTTTCTCATATCGTTTTAGTGTATTATTCACTAATTGCATGGTTCTCTCTGTTTCTTTACACAAGATAATCATATCATCTGTAAAAGAAAGGTGATTGAACCTCGGACTACCTCTAGGCATGCTAAATGCCTTGAAATCTCTTCTTTAGAGCAAACTATTTAGGGCCCTTGACATTACCTCTGTTGCTATAATGAAAAGAGTTGGAGATAGTAGATCACCTTGCTTTAGGCCTCTTGAGGATTTGAAAAGTCTTTAGGTTGACCATTTATTATAATGGAGTACTAATTGTTAGTGATCAACCTAAAAACCATGTCAATAAGCCTTTCACCAAAGCCAAAACTTCTCAACAACTTTGTCAAATATATCCACTCAACTGTATCATATGCTTTCATCATATCGAGCTTGATCACTAAATTAAGAACTATTGCCCTCTTTCTTATTTTTTATACAGTTTCTTGGACCGTAAGGATATTTTCTATGATGCTTTTCTCTTAAACAAAGCTTGCTTATTCCTGAGATATGATCAAAGGTAGTACCATTTTGATCCTTTTATGAATAATTCTGAAAATAACCTTAGTCACAAAATTACTTAGTGAAATAGGTCTTACATCAGAGAAAGTATTCACCACTAGTTTCTTTGGTAAAAGTACCAAGTTTGTATATGTGCCAAACCTAGGTAGTTTTGCACCACCCAAGAAAGCTCTTACTATGTTATAGACATCTTTTTTGATAATATCCCAAGCCTTTTGGAAAAAAGCACATGTCATCCTATTCGGACCTGTTGCACTATTTTTATTTAGCCCTATTACTGCTTCTTTTACTTCCTCCATGGTGGGTACTTTTTGCAAATTATCATTCATGGTTTCAGCAACCACATATGGTAGCTCATCCAACATACTATGATCCTCATAGTCTGTCTGCTTTGTGAATTGTTTTTCATAGAATTCCTTAGCAACTCTTGCTATGTCTTCCTGATGTTCCAACCAGTTCCCCTCATAATCCTGATTCTTTTAACATTTAATCTTGCCCTTCAGCCTCTAACCATAGTATGAAACAACTTAGTGTTTCTTTCACCATATTTAAATCATTCCATTCCTACCTTCTGTTTCTAGAACTACTCCTCTCTGACTAATTGCTTTCTCAATTCTGCTTGAGTTTTGTGAAGTTTTGCCCTATATGCCTTATATGGGTTAAATTCAAACTCCATTTCCATAACCTTGATTACTTTCTCCAGAGTTATAATTTCTTGAAAAATATTTCCACAAGTCTCTTTACTCCATATAGCCAATGCTTTCTTTACTTTCTTTAGCTTGTGATGGAATACTATAAAAGGATTTCCTTCAAAGTTTATAGTCCAGTTTCCTTTAACCACATCTTTAAAGGAGTCTTCCTTTGTCCAGAAGTTCAGAAACTTGAGAGGCCTTACCACATCTTCTTGGATATTTTCCACTTATATCAACAAGTGCATGATTAGATTCATCCCATAGAAGATGTTCAACTTTAATTACTGGAAAGGTCTCCATCATCTTATTGTCACACATCACTCTATCCAGTCTTTTAAATATGTATCGATCATCTGTCCTTTCGCTCCACCAAGTGTACTTGCTTCCTTAGAAGCCTACATCTTCCAAATTATAAACTTCAAGACAGTATGTAAAGTCCCTAGTTTCAGAGTATATGACATGTCTACTCTCAGCTTTTCTTCTTCATTGCATATCATATTAAAATCTTCCCCAACAAGCCAAGGACTAGATGTTATTTCTGACAAGTTATATAAAGATTCCCAAAGTGGGAGCCTTTCAACCTGTGTATATTTTGCATATACCAAGGTTCATATCCTTGATTATACAATGTTAACTACTTCTCTTGATCGATGATTGTCACCTCTAATAATTCATCTACAAAGGCCCAAATCTGCCCATTGGTATTAGCAAAGGATTGATTTAACCCCAATCTCCTCTTAAATATGTCTAGTTCCGTTCTACCTTGAAATGGATCCATCAATCCAACAAAATAAAGTTGATTTCTTTTGTGAAGATTAATCAGTATAGTAAATGTCTTTTTGGTGTTTACTGATCTAATATTCCATATGAGGGGCTTCATAGATATTTTGGATTCTTTATGATGGTTCGCTTTGACTACCTTGATGCTGCCTGACTAGCAACAATATTCCCATCTCCAATTGCTAGCTTCTTTGTCCTGGAGAATTTCTCCTTTAATTTCCCTGACTGATTAGAAGATGAATCCCCTTGAATAGTACACTAGTTATTGCCTGGGTCATCTCTACCTTCTCCACCTCTGTACATTTTTTGTCCCCATTACCCCTTTCTCTGTCCTCCTTATTTCGTGTAACCTCCCTTGGATATCTAGAGGAGTGATATCCTCATTATTCCCATTATACACCACCATAATTCCCTCATATGCTTCCTCCTTTTCACCTTGTTGTTGTTTTCTTGTATCATTATCCTTTAAGTTCTGAATGTCTTCCCCACCTTATTTTTGTTTTTGATTCTCATTCTCCAGACTTTCCTTGTTTATTTGTTCCTCTGTATTGTTACTTTGTTGATCCTGCTAATTCCCGAAAATATTGTTCACCCATTCATTTGTACTCATTGATTTTTTCTTGGCTTCTTCTTCCTTCCCTTTGTCAGCATCTTCAACCTCCCTTAGTAACTTGTAATGATTATTATTCTCTATATCCTCTGCTTTACCCTCTATGTGGCTATATTTATTCCTCATGTACAAGTTTTTAGCTCTCCTTATCCATTCATGCTTGTTTTTTTTAATCAAAAGGCTTACTTTTCTCTTCATTCTTTTCCTCCTTATGGTTATTCTCCTTTCTTGACTTTGATTCTTTAGTGTCTTCATTCTCCTTTTTATCTTCATACAATTCTGGATGTAGAGTTCAGCATGTGTTCTCATCATGTCCTTGCAAGCAAAACTCTTTGTAGTACTTTGACATGTGGTCATATTGCACCTTGATCCACTTGGACCTACATTCTCCTATATCATCATTTTCTTCTGTGATTCTAACCCTTTGCAGTAATTTGGCTGTAAGATCCACCTCCACTTTAACTATTGCACAACTTGGCCTTATTTGATTTTTGGTTGTCAAGTCTCCAGTTAATAATTTGCCTACTGTTGCTGCAATTGATAAAATAGCTTCTTTGGCAAAAAATGTTAGGCAGTAGATCTGGGAATGATATCCATGCAACTCCAATTATAGTCTCCACATGTGTCTCAAACCATGTATCCCATTTCAGTGTCCGCATATGCCAATATCTCTTTCTTGATTCACATGAAAGGAATTCATCGATAGTAGATGCACATAATCCTCAAAGCTAGTCAGTCGAATCAATATATGTCTCGTATCTAGCACCCCAATTGTACACTCACTCTTGATTCCACATTGACTTGGGATCTGCTTTGTCAGTTTAGCAATGTTAGGTTTTCCATATGAAATTTTTCCCACAATGGCGTACTGTAGGTTTTCTTTCGTAATTAATGAGTGCACTTCTGATGATTTCCATATTATTTTTGGTTCTCTATGAAGCATAACGATCAGTTTGATTGGAACAATCTGTACAACAGGTTGAATTACTTTTTGTTTTAATAGGCTAGCATATATGAAACTGGCAATTGTTCTGGTAGTTTTAGACAGACCTCCGGTGGGCTAGCCCCACCAGCGGTAGTTGCGGCCATAAATCCCACCACTAGGAGGTGTTGGGGTAAATGATCAAACAGTTGGTGTGCACACTCCAAAACTCACAAAGCAATCGAATCAGCAATGCAATTGTGATGAATGCAGTTGAAGTACAAACAGTTAAAGCAAAACTTACAGTATTGATGGATGTTGATTTTGCCAAATGCGACTGCTCAGGATTGATGGAGGAATGCACTCTATCGTATATTGAAACAATTTGACAGTTGAACCAAGGGAAGAATTTCAGTTTGTCTACCCATCCGCCTTTGAATCCGACAGCCTGATAACAAGATTTGATAAAGAAGATATGTACATAAAAAAGATAACCAGATCTAAAAAGATGAGGTTGAATGTTGTTCAAAGATAGTTCAAGAAATTTTCATAATCCCTGGGTGCTGCCTAGTTGAAAGATAAGTGTGAAGTGAGATCGAGATCAAGATGTTAAGGAAGCTGGGATTTGGATCTCACTGCTAAAAGCTGCTCAGTACACCAAAAGAAGGTCGCCCAATCCGAGAAACTAAGAACCGTCGCATGTTGCGTCATCGGTAGAAGTGCTCGGAGAGGTTTTTAGCTATAGGTGACTTGCCTTTCATTAAGCTACCTCTCTACTTGGAAAATCACCGCACCCATATATATGGGAATACTAAAAAAATTCACCATTTTGGCCCCAAAATCATTCTCAAAACTCCTAAAATCCTCTCCAAACTTTTCCAAATTCCTCCATATATTCTCTCAAGTTTCTAGGGTTCAAGATTCTTCCATTAAAGGTATAGTACAAAGATGATTTCAAGTTTTCTTCCAACTTTCTCAAGGCCTCAAGGTATGTGAGTTTCATCATCCATGGGTCCTTTCACCCATGGAGCCCAAAATCTTTTTCAATTAAATTTCTTGATTTCAAGGCTTATTTCTTTATAGGTACTTCCTATTATTCGTTACAAGCATGATTTAAGTTGAAAATTGTTAATTGTTAGTTTGAATATGCATAAACATATGAATAGTCTTACTTCATTCATGTCCAATACTCTTGAATTTCATGATTTTAAGTTTATATGCATAGACCCGCCATTTTTAGACTAAAACTATATGATTAAGCATCTTATGTTGATGAAAGCTTTCAGTGCAAGATATGCAGGACAAATATGTTATGAATGAATATGAGCTGCCAAGTATGTTATGAATTCATGAGAAACTCTATGAATGTTAAGCAAAATTATGAAGCCCTTTTTATGCTATGTTCCTCCCTCTTGTGAAAGGAAAATGTTCACTTGAAGGGGTCAAGAATGTTAATGAGCTACTCCTACTAAGCTATTTTACTTTACAAATTATTCATGTCCAGATTATGCTTATATTATGTATTATGTGGGACTAGAGTTAGTACTTCATGTGTTGTCAAAATACAACACTTTTGATGATTAAAGCTTGAAATTTTATGTGTTCTCAAAGCAATGTTTGTGGGTTTGATGTGTTTTTATGTTTGTTTTTCAGGATTACAAGATTTGGCATAATTTTGGGCTAAGTGTTGCAGTTGTGTTTTTTGCTAATATACAAAGCATTTTACGGGCCGTAGATATTTTCACGAGCCGTAGAGTGGGTTTGTAGTGGAGATCTAGTGAAGGGCATATTTTTTGAAGTTGCATCTACGAACTGCCAGACGAGCTGTGGAAATTTGTACGAGTCGTAGACGAGGTTCCGTATCCTGAGAATCAGAAGTTGGGATTCTCTGAAAAGTCATCAGACGAAACCCTATACAGGTCATAAGTCTGAATACTGCCCGTAGAAAGGTCTCCTAAAAGTTCAGTCCAGTTTTCAAGAGTGAAGATTACGAAGCCCTATTAAGGGTCGTGAAACTTAGTACGGCCCGTAACCCTGCCCGTAACCCTGCCCGTATTACCTGCCGAATCCAGTTTTCCTATTTTGTTTTGAACTTTATATTTTGAGTACTATAAATAGATTTTTTTTAGTTTATTTTCGAGAAGGGAACAAAAGGAGAATGACCGAAAACTTAGATAGAAGTACTTAGAAACACTTGGAACACAATTTTGTGATTTTAATTATTACTTGGTGATTTCTTATGAAGAGTTTGATATTTCTTGTCTTAAATTTATCTTTGTAAGTGCTCAATTATGTTATTCCATATCATGATTCTTGCATCTACAATGATTATGCATAGCTAAATTCATAACTAGGGTTGTGGGAACCACGAAGAACTAACAAGGTAAAATCGGATAATTCGTAATTCTTGGAAAGTGTGCATGTATGTATTAATTAATTCTCTTTGTTTTGATTGCTTTACAACGGTGGCCAATGTTAGAACTCTCCTAGTTATTACTTACTGGGTCAATGTAGTAACAAATGAGAAAAAAATTAGTTAACACGATTTAATCAATTTCTTCTCATCTAATCAACCGAACTGGTCTATAGATGTGAGTAAAATTGCTAAGACTGAAATAGTGGATGTCTCAAAGAACAACGATGATGGATCTGATAATACAGGGAAGGCAGTGGCAATGAGACAAAGGAAATTTCAAAGAAGTCAGAAATAGTCGACCAAAACAAAGCCTAGTGAATCTGAAAAGGACAAGAAGGAACCACCCAAAATAATGATTAAGGAAGGAGAAAAGTAATAACCAGAATCTTTATGAAAATCTTGCTCATCTTGGTTTTGGGATTGATTTCGAAGAGAGACTTGGTCCCAAAGCAGAAAAGGCACTCACAAAGGAGGAAAGAATTGAAGTACTTAAGACTAAGAAAGTCTTAAATGTTCACAAATCACAAACTAGGGATAAGAGACATGGTAGATGATGTTAACATCCAAGGATGGCCCCATCATTTTGAATGGCCAATTCTTATGTTATATGAGAAAAAAGTTCAAGAGTTCTATTATAACATCGAACTGAACTCTAATGGAAGCATTAACACTTTCGTGAACAACCAGCTTATTCATTTGGATGAAGATTGGCTAGGTAGATGAAAGGGATCAGGTCAGTTACAGGAAAATTTCCTTCAACTGCTTTTGTTGAAGAAATTAGGAAGGTTTCTAACCGAAAAAAGACAGGGGTACCTAAATAGTTTAAGAAGGGTACCTTCTGGTTGTACTTTGAGTTTGTCAACAAGGCATTACTGTTGAGATTTGAGAAGAGAACAGTTATTACATCCTCTGACCTATTCCTGATGGAATCCCTTGGCAAGATGGATAAAATCAATCCTCCAGCTCTTAGTTTGTAATGTTTACTTTTATTGAATGAACTGCATTGTTCTTTCTTTCCTGCTTTCCAACTTGTGTTGTGCTGTCTTTTGACTATGAGTTTATCCTAACTTGTATGCTCATTCACTTGGTCAATTGCTTGCTTTTTTATGATGTCAAAAGGTGGAATGTACTGTAGGCATTGTATGGTTTGTGTGGTTAGGGAATTGGTTGAGACAAGGAATATATTGATAAGGGGAAGTATACCCTCAAGTTAAAATGCTTTTGGCAGTTGTGCTTGTCATTATCAAAAGGAGGAAAGCGTTAAAGTGGAGTTTTGATCATTTGAGAAATTCTGGAATGGGACCTAATCCCATGCTAGAGTTGGCTTCGTGTAACTGAAAATGACACTTAAAAATAGCACATGGACGGTAACAACTTTAGCTGGTTTTCGAGTATTGTAGTGTGGCAAGCCTCTTAACTAATAGAATTGCTCCAAATGAAGGTGATTATCCTATATTATGTCCTATCATTATTGGTAAACCTAAACTTTTGGCATATCGTCATTCACAACCAAAAAGGCTCTCAAATTTTACTCTCAAGAAATACAATTAAAGGACAACAATGGTGCCTGAGTTTTCTGTTGTTTTTATCTTGCTGCTTTTAGTTTATTTCTCTACTCGTTTTCATGTAAATCAGGTCCATCATTTAGTGGGCAACATAGTTGTTTCTTAGTAGCAGAAGTTTTCATTAGCATTGTAAGGGGTTAAGAGGTTAGTCCTTGAGTTTGCAAGAATTTAATTTGTAATCGTTTCTACTCCTTGAAGTTAATAGAACTTTACTGAAATCTTGTGAGATATGTCGTGATTTTTACTCCCTTGAGCAACGAGGTAAAAAACTTATGTCATTTACTTGTTCTTAATAACTGTGATAAAGGACCTAGTCCCTGACTGTAGTAGACACATACAGGCCATCAAGTGCTATCAGAGTCAAGGTCACATGTTCGATTATCAAGAGCAACATGTTGCATGTAGGCAGGTGTTGGGAGGGTAATTGTTAGGTAACGCCAACATCCTGCCTATGACAAGTCTCATGAGGGGGCCGAGATGGTCGAGGTCGGAGTCATGATCGACCATGGAGCTTGCTTGGTGAACTTAGTTAAGAAATAAAGTTACGCCTATGTTATTAGCTATAGCTTTTGTGTAATTGTTAGCGCTTGATTCTAACAGTTGTTGAAGAATAAAGGATTGAAATAAGCTTGAATCGATCTTCGCTCTGTAAGATGAAATCTGAATCTACATATCAGATGAAGAAGCAATAGAAGAAAAGAATGAATTGCAACGAGAATTGTGAATTGCTATCTGGAATATTTCTTCTTTACTGAATGAATTAATCAATACAAGCTACATTATGCATACGTAGACTTTGCACCTCCACTAACTTGACAGCTCACTAGTCCTCTTACTAACATGAAAGATTAATTACTAACTAGGTAACAAAATTAAGTTAAAGTGTTCTACAGATATGTAACTACTCCTATAGTTTCAATAATAACAGTAAGTGGTTAATCGTTATAGGTAGCCAAAAATCTCGAAACCAAAAACAACAACGTACCCAGTGAAATTCCACACGTGAGGTCTGAGGAGGGTAGTACTTATGCAGATCTTACCATTACCTCATAAAAGTAAAGAGGCAAAAAAAAAATCTCGAAACCAATGATGTTATTTGTTTGTTATTAGGGTCAAAAATGCCCTTGTACTATTAGAAAGGATTAAAAATGTCATCCGTTTATATATTTTTGTGTCATTTATGCTTTTGTACTATCAGAAAGGGTCAAAAATACCCTGATTCTGTTAGTGTCGTTTAAACCTAAGTATTTTTTACCCGTTTCTGATAGTACAAGGGTATTTTTGACCCTTTCTGATAGTACAAGGGCATATAAATGGCCCAAAGTTAAACGGAGAATATTTTTTATCCTTTCAGATAGTGCAAGGATATTTTTGACCTTTTTCACATATTATATATTCTTTTTAAACATATTGAGTTCCTAATGAAAAATATTATTTTAAAAAAATCCTATATTTATTGAAAAACACATTAACTAAAAAAATGTAAGAAAATAATATTTTTCATAATTTTATTTTAGCAATTAAAATAGAACATCTTATCCCTAAAACAAATAATATATATTTATCCTACTTCAATTAGAGAGAAAAAAATTTTTTTTTTTTGCTTTATTCTAATTAATACTTTTATTGTTATCTAAATAAAATTTAATGTTGGGTTTACTATAATCTTATATTTATTATATATTATTTGTTACAAGAATACAATATTCTATTTTAATTGATAAAATGAGATTAAGAAAAAAAATTATTTTCTTACATTTTTATTAATTAATGTGATTTTTTAAAAAAAGAAAAACTTTCTTTATAAATAATATTTTTTATTAGAAACACAATATGTCTAAAAAGAATATATAATATGCTAAAAGGGCCAAAATGCTCTTGTACTATGAGAAATGGGTTAAAAATGTCTTGGTTTAAACGGCACTAATGGACTTAGGGCATTTTTGACCTATTTTTGATAGTACAAGGGCATTTTTGACCCTTTCTGATAGTACAAGGGCATGTTTTACCCTCTTTGATAGTACAAGGGCATTTTTTATCCTTTTTGATAATACAAGGGCATAAATAGCCTAAACTATAAACGGAGGACATTTTTATCCTTTCTGATAGTACAAGAGCATTTTTGGATCTTTTCCATATAAAAAAATAGTACTACTTAGTTTAAATAATATATTTTTTATTTATTAATTAGATTATCATATTTAAAAAATATTTATCATCTATAATTTTTGTACTGTATAATAAAAGTGAATTACATGTATATATTGAAATGAATTATACTTGTCTTGATTAAAAAAATTACACTATGTATTAAAAATGAATTATGCATGTAATATGGATGTGTTACATAATATAAAAATAATTTTACATGCAATATAGATTTATCATAAGTGTATTAAAATGTATTAGTCTTGTTTTGGTAAAAAATATATATTATGTATAAAAGTGAAATTATAATATAATATATTGAATTTCTATAGTTATAAATGATAAATATTTTTTAAATCTGGTATATTAATTCTCTCCATCACATCTTATGTGACACCTTTTCATTTTTAATTCGTTCAAAAAAAATGCCACATTTTAAATTTAACTTTAAAGCTAATGCAACTAAATTTCTATGATAACAAAGTAATTGTTGCAAATTCGACATTTCACAGCAGGACAAAGAGTATTGACATTCAAAATCTAGTAGCATGTGGAAGAATCATTTTGAAGCAAATGAACAAGTTGATAATATTCTAACTAGTATTAAAAGCCAAGGTTGTGAGGCGAAAAATTTCATATAGCATGGGTCGAGATGTATGCCCCGAGGACTCATGTATATTTGTATTATAATTTTATTATTAAACAAAAGCAAACCTTTCGATAATTTTACAAATAAATTTTAATAAATAACCATTATTATTATTATTATTATTATTATTATTATTATTATTATTATTATTTTCAAAAAAGGCATTAATAACCAATAATATAGAAAAAAGTATCATAACTACTATTTGAGAAATGTTCCCACTAACAAAGTATTATAATTACTATTTGAGAAAGGCAACAACTATCAGCACAAAAAATGATAATAACCAAAATAATCCTTACAATGAAATCATCAATTATCATCACATTTACTATTGTCATTTATATATTTTATAGACTGAGAAAAAGGATAAAAATTATAAGAGTAATGAGAAAAAATGAATAAAGTTATTTTAGGAATATAATGCTATCAAAAATTTATCATATCTATTTTAGACACGATTACCTTAAAAAAATCTATAGCAATGTTATCTTTTATAGAAGTTCATTTATACATTTTAAAGAAAATCACCACAACTTTAAAAAATAGTAATAACATAAAATATAAATATCACTACACTAATAAAAGATATGATTTAAAGCAAAAATAATTTAAAAACAAAAAAAAATCATTAATGCCCCAAGCAAATGTTTATACGCTCAAGACTCATGTCCGTATCTCTTTTAACTGTGAAAAAAGAATTTCTCAAAGGAAAATTTACATATTTAAACACTTTAAGACTCTTAATAATAGAAATTTTTTAATTTATCAAAATAACACTAAAATTTCAAAAGTATACTATTATTAAAAATGTTGACTACATGTGTGAATCTATGCCTTATATTTTTATTAATTGTGTTGCATTTAATTTAACCATTCATTTATGGTAAAAAAGTACTTCGTTTTATTTATTTATTTATTTATTTTAATATATTAAGTCCTTTTTTTCCTTCCCAATGCCAATCAAATCAAATTCTTTGATTTAATTACTTTGTAGCACCAACCGTGTGAAGCACCAGCAGTGTAGGCTCCTTTTTCCCTATCTGACTTTTGATAAATGTAAAAACCATTAGCATTATCTTCCATTCTTGAAGCAAAGTCTTCATCTTCCTGGTAAATCGACTTCATCTTTTTTTTTTTTTCAGTTTTTTGTTGATTTTAAAACAAAAAATTGTTTGTTTGAATGATATTATTGTTATTTTTAGATGTTTAGACTTCATCATTTTTCTTTTCAGTTTTTTTGTTAAGCAATTCTAATATCATTACCATATTTTGTACACTGAAGTTTTATCGCTGCTAGACAAGCCCCAAGAATTTGAATTTATCAACCTCCTCATCAATGGACAAGAAGAAGATCATTCCTTTCTTCATGGATTTTACATACTTGGAACCAATGAAAGCACTATTGCAACTTGAGTATGGATTCCCAAGGATGAAGTCATAGACTTGCTATTGTAGTGGTTAAATTGATCACTGCTTCTGAATGTTTGTTTGATGTGTATTTTAATTTTCGGATGTTGGTGTTTTATATTCAAATGTGACTATTTGTAAGAAGCAACTAGATGTGTTTAAGTTGTTGCATATGCATTAGTTTAGGTAGCTAAGTTATGAAGTTTTTGTAATATTTTTGTGAATGTTTTTACGCTCTTGTTAATTTCAATTTTATTGGTTCAATTTTTTAGTTAAAGTTGCATTTTTTTTAAAAAAAAATAATAATTTATGTCAATTCATATACCAACTAGGTTTCCTACTACACTATCACGCTCAAAGTCCCATTAAGGCGGACTGACACCCGTTACCAATAAGGTCCGGGAGAACCAACCTATATCTATGCGCTTTCTATACATATTATAAGGAATTTCTACATTCAACATGCCTTTAAGAAAGTAAACAGTAATAACA
>JAABOM020129614.1:0-21269 GCA_011800125.2 Solanum clarkiae
TATATATATATATATATATATATATATATATATATATATATATATATATATATATATTGTAGTAGGTTTGGGACATGTACATGATTCTCCTATGGCATATGTATGTATAAATTTGAAAGACTAATGTAAATTATGGAACCATAGATTGTAACTTTAAGTTTTGGCTTGTTTAATTAAATTTGAGTCGACGAGCTTTTCTATATCAAAATACCAGTTATGCTAAGATGATTTTATGAAATAGAAACTAGTGAATTTTATGTTCTTGCATTTTAATATCAGTAATATTTTTCAGCATGCTACAACAGTTTGGGAAATATACAAATATGCCGAAATATAGTAGTTTAAATTACTTGCAAGGTACTCACGCCAAAAACTTGAGCTAGAATCAATTGCACAACCTTCAAAACAAAATCCTATACCTTTAACTATTGTAAATTCATTACTTAAATATGATTAATAGGTCACATTTTAAATTCTTCATATGTTGGTAAGTGATATGTAAGCCTAGAATATACAAAAGTGGCATCCTCCCGCGAAGGTTGCCACACCCTAGACGTAACTACTCTCAGAGACTATTGTTAGTCCCCAAGCGAACCACTTGGCCTCATCATACTCATTCATTCATACATTCTATTAATCAGCGAAAAAACAAAAGGAAGTAAATGGACACATCTCATCTAGTCTCAAAACAATATCATATATAAAAAAGCTAGTAGAAGAGAACTAGCTCACAGTCTTATCAATCAACAATCCGACTTTAGTCTATGAAGCCTCCAAAGTAAGTAAGTCTCACCAATCCGCTGAACGTCCAAAGATCCTTAATGATGCGCCTACTGATGATCTTGACCCCATGTATCTACATCACAAAATGATGCAGCGCCAGATTGGCATTAATATGTGGAACGTATTGGTATGTAAAATAGTTGAATGAAATCAAAACAGGTAGAATAATATGGCAATAGCATCAACTTAACTCAAAAAGACTCAACCCATCTCCACTCCGTAAAACATGCAAGTTCAAAGTAACATCATGCTCTTTATAATATACATTTGAAAAAGGAAGGAAAGACTCTGTTAGAAATCTCATGCTCAATCAATGTTGCTTGGGAGTTTCTCTTTAACCGACATCTATCTTATCCCACCACCATTAAGTTAGGTGGTGCACAATGAATTAGCATCATTGCCGCGTCCATCTTAAACTTATCATGGTAAAGGACGTAGTATCTCTGTCCCTCTCTCTCTTGGATCCAAAGAGAATATCCAACTTTTGGAACAAAAGTCACCAAAATGTGTTGAACAACTATCCTACGCTGGCAAAGGCAGTTCTGGGGTGACACTCCTCACCCAACTCAGTGCTAAATAGTACTCCCAAGACTAAGACACGCACAACTCATCTATCAAATCAATCCTTTTTAAGATTCATATCAACTATCACCATCATTTATCAATGAAATTATTATGAGAAAATATACTTACATTATCATCAGTATGTTATCAAAGCGTCATGTAGACTCAGTGCTCAATTCAACCAAAACTCATTAAGATGTCAAGTATTTTCTGAAAAAAAAATATTCATGCTTCAAAATCTCTACATATCATCAAAACTCTTTCTCAAATCATGATTCATTCTAAAAAGTTATATTCATGAAAACTCAATAAATATGCTAAAAGATATCATCGGTGTTTAACAAGCTCACTATGACCATCAATCTCAATTTTTTTTCAAAATACTGCATAAAAACATCTATAGTCCTCAATTAGAGTTCATGTAAATGAAACCATGAACATACTTCAAACAATAAGTCAACTTCAAGAAGATCATCAAGATATTATTGTATACAGGAAACTCATTAATACAATAGAAACTCAATTCAAGCATTTAATCAAGATAATACTTCAAGTATCATGTATAGGGACTCATGGGCTCTTAACTCATCTATGACCATCTATGGGGAACATGGGAGAACAATTTCATGCTTTTAGTTTAGCCGTACATACCTGGTATGAAGTTTCACAATCATCTTCTGAAGAAGTTAGCCTCAATCATTTGAACCCTAGCTCTTTCAGCTCTTCTTCGCTCAAGGTTTTTACTTAGTTTTTGTGTAAGGGATTTTAAAATAGGTTTTGAAACCCTTTTTAGGCAAAAATCAACTTATATTAGTCGTGGATTAAGTCTTGAAGGGGTGGGGAAATATGTAGAAAGTCCTTCAAAAGATTTTAAAATTCGAACTTCGATGGAACAGGTCGGGAAACAGGTCTGCGACGTGGACCTATCGTGCACCTATGTATTTTCAAAAATTCAGTCGTGTCAAAAAATTGAAAAGAATATAAGTGTGGATCCGCAACCAGGGCGTGTCGTGACCCTAACACGTATCCTCACTATCTCAGTTTTAGGATCAAAAAATTATTTTTTTATTCGGTTGCTCTAAAATCAAGTCGAGATCATTTTCGCACCTATTTTTTCATGCTGATTGCAAATCTGGTCTTAGATTTTCAATTTGAGCTTGGGAAGACGCTTTATGCATATGATTCCATTCTAGGGGCATTTTTGATAATTTTGCGGGGTGTTACATTATCTCCCCTTGGGATCATTTGTACTCAACTGATGAGTAGAGGTGGATACCAAGCCATGAATAGACTCAGAATTCATCTTGACACTCCTATCAGTCAAATCAATCTTTCGACTCCTCAACACTATCATCAATCTCTATTCGGACTCCTGAATAGACAATCGACTCGAGGAAAGACAATCAATTAAGCTAAGGGTAAAAAGATTCCCTTCAACACTCTTATCATCAAGAACGAATCACAATCAAGACTCCTCTTAATATCAATCAACCAGTTTGGACAGTCACAAGTCACTCAAACTAGACAAATCAGTTTAGATCAAGAGTAGAGATATTCTCTTAGACATATTCACCATCACGCATGAATTTAATGTCGAAACTCAATTATTTCGAAATGTTTAAACACTTCGACAATCAATCTTTCGAACTCAAGAAGGAAACCATCAACTCTAATAGGGAATGACACCATCGATACATAAGACTCTATGTACAACTCTCAAGCTTAGGACCTCATCTCAATTGTGCTCCATTTTACGACACTCTAATCCATCAACTTAAGCTCATAGCTCCTATTCAAAACTATACCTATCCACATCCTCTTATTCTATTCAAGCCTACCTTTGAGCCTCAAGGTGCTATTCACGAGATGATCATATTCATATAAAGCTAATCCTCAATAGTCAAATCTAACTTCCACGGGGTTTTCATTAAAAGATCACTAGTCCTCTTCACTGCTTCACTACTCTTTCTCGAACTTTTATTGCGAAGTCTTCACTAGTATATCATCGATACTCGCATAACAACAACCATGAATTCAAGCCTATCACTCTAACAACTTCAGCTATGCCTTAAAATTTTCAAGCCTACTTAGCACTTCTACCTTCACCATTCAATGAGTTCTCACTTATAGTCATACCAACATATTTTTACCTACCTACTACTCATCATAATGTTTTATCTCTCTCCTCCTTCCTATCTCTATCCTTACATGACATAAATTTAACACTAATATCATAATAAGGATACGCTCACTCCTCCTCATCTACCCTTATTCTCAGTCTACTACTATCAGCATCACTATTTGGACCTAGGAGACCTCATCATCTCCCCCTTGAAAAACCTCAAACAACAACCTCTCCATGCAAAATAAGAAAGAATATCATCAAGAACTCAAATACTCATTTGCTCGAATACTCATTTTCATGAATAGACTCCGAACATAATGTCTAGGGTTTAAACTTTATCTCTAATATCATTATTAGGCACGAACACTATTAAGGAATTGTATACTCAAGTGCGTAGAGGCTCAAAGAGAACATCAAATCAAAATTAGGAACTCAAATCCATTATTCACAATTTTTAGGAGCACTTATTCTCTCCCATCATCTATAAATTGTCTACTATCATCAATAGTTCTATCAAGACTGGAAAGCTAGATTATTCAAAGGTCTTTGAACGAAAGATCATTAGCACAATTCAATCTTGAAATCTTATTGAGGACATTCACAATGAAGTACAGTCTCCCACGTCTATCAAAACTCGCTCTGAGTTCATAGAACTATATGTAGTGTAAAACTCAGGTCACATCTTATTCAGCATAGGACTGGAAACTCTTGGAATCACAGGATAAGATCAAGATTAATGAATGAATTTATTATTTCTAATTCTCAAAACTCAGCATGAACGGGAATCAACATGACATGCATGGGACTAGGCCATAGGTACGACAGATATACACTAGAAGGGAATAAAGTATCACCTCGATTGAAGGGTAAAGATCTTATGAGATGGAAAAGAGTTAATATCTCATCTTGATAAACCAATCACTATCGACGACTCAAGATCTGCTCTGGTTTACCACTTCGTCATCTCCTTAGCTCTCAAGGTCCTCCCTCTGAATTTGGGAATAAATTTTCTCTACTATGCTGTAAGCATATACCTCCACTCGGTCAAGGAATCACTAACCCATAAGAATATCTTAAACTCTTCTGTTATGCTATAGTTGTATACATCTTACTAGCCACTCAGACCTCTTTCAATGATCATCCTATTTCTATGGAAATCTCTCTATATTTGCTATTTTTATGGCATACATAACCACTTTCCACAACTCTTACAATCTAACCTCCTCTTTTTCCTCACAAACTTCTAACTCTTGTGTCCCCTCTATAAACTCATTTGTACAAGACTTAAGACTATCATGGAAAACTCATCATCATCTATTCATAAGCCCCTATTGACTTAGCTTCTCGTGATGACAAAAATTGCTTACACTAGACTACTCCATATCGACAACTCAAATATACTATCTAGATTCCTATAGCCGTCACAATTTAGAGCTTCACACAACTTTGCACAATCATGGATACCTATCTCAAACCTCTTCTTATCTATTGAGTTATTCTCGTCTCACTTGTCTTACTTAAGGGTCTCTTGTATCTTGTTTATAGGATCACTTCCTCACAAGTCACCAGCATCTTCTAGAGCATACACTCTGGCAAGCCTCTTAGATAAAATCTCCAACTAAGACTACCACTCTCATGATACTATCTCCTTTTTCATACTACTTCTCAAACTTCAAGCTTAGGGTAAGTACTAATATGTGATGTATCACATACCTCTCTAACATCACACTACCTTACAATGACTAGGTAAAAATTTAGGGAAAATAAGCCTACTAAAATCTCATTGCGAATACACAATCGCATCCCTTCCTCATAACTATGTACTACTCACCTATTCAATCATATCTCCTTATCTGACTAAGCTCATAACTCGATGAGTCTCATGAACTCTCAATTAAAATTTGTAAGCCTAATTTAGATCTACCACATTAAAAGTACTCCTTCCCCTATTCGAGATCTGTTCTTCACCCTAAATAGTGTGAATACTACAACACATCAACATACATTTCCTTCTAGTTTTGACGTGCAATAACAACTTATGACAACCACTCTTCCCCTATATCACATCGTGAAAGTCATAAGGTACTTACGACTCTTTCATCAATTTTATGGCAATCGATCCAGCACCTTATTACTTACCTAATAGGTACATAACTCTAACTATAAGCCTCAATCATCTATCACACTTGCTATCTCGTCCCTTTCTTTCCATCATCATCCTTATAACTCTGGAATGATTCAATTCTACTCATGGTTTATACGGCCTCACATCTCACTCTTAGTTCACAATATTAAACTTCTTGGAAACATAAGCTCTTCTCTCATGGATAGCATTAAAAGAAAGTAAAGGCTCAACTTATACCTATCATAACATCCTAGAGTGTTTCTCTAAGCTGGGCGACCATTGCAACACACAACTGGTCTATGGCCTCGCTTGTGTTAGGAGTAGTATCTCTCTGATTTCCTATAACTGGTAGTGTAGATCTAGCGGGTTGAGCTTTATTAACTCGCCTTAGACAATCCCTCCAAAAGTGACTCGCTTGGCCATATTGAAGCTGTCGTCGGTGCCCAATCGACATCATTCCAAATGATGTTTGCCACCTTCCACATGGTGGCTTCCCTTTATCTCCTAGAGTCACTCTCCCTCGGGGTGGAATATTACGAATCTTGGAAGATAAGTCTCTCCTAGGCCTATGATTATATCTACTGCCGGATGTGGCTATACTCACTGGTGGTGGCATATAACTCTAGGGTCTCCGCAGAAAGGGGAAACTATTTCCCTCCTCACCCCAAGCTTCTTCCATCTCACTCTCCTTGTCCTCTTCTACCCATCAATCATGCGTAATTAGCTGAGTAGTAGGCTCAAACTTCTCGGTGATGATGATATTCCTCGAGTCCACAGTGTGCTTAGAAGGCATGGTCTGCAATGTCTAAAGCATGATTTAGAAAAGAAATTCTATATAGTTTTACAATATTGCACGATTTAGAATCTAAAAGAAGGAAAACGATTCGTATACGTCCTATAGCCTCCAAATTATGGATGTAGAGCTCTTCACACCAATAATAAGGACTCCATTAGACATAGCTTCATATACTCCCTAGGACTCTTGAACTCGTGCTCTGATATCTTATTTGTCACACCCCAGGAGGGTACCCTAGACATAACCAGCACTCAGAGACTATTGCTAGTCTCCAAGCGAACCACTTAGCCTCATCACATTCATTTATTCATACATTCTACTAATCAGTGGAAGAACAAAAGGAAGTAAATAGGCACATCTCATCTAGTCTCAAAATGGTATCATGTATAAAAAGGCTAGTAGAAGAGAACTAGCTCATAGTATTATCAATCAACAATCCAACTCTAGTCTATGAAGCCTCTATCACCATTAGGTGGTGCCAATGACAGACCCATGACTACATCAATCAAAATAAAGATAATAAGTATCTAACTCTAAAGAAAGATTAAAATAACATATGAATCATTAGAAGAAAGGGAGGCTCACCAATCCGCTGAACGTCCAAACATCCTCAATGATGTGCCGGCTAATGATATCGACCTCATGTATCTACATCATAAAATGATACAGTATTAGAGTTGCATTAGTACATGGAATGTTTTGGTATGTAAAATAGATGAATGAAATCGAAACAAGTAGAATAATATGGCAATAACATCAACTCAACTCCAAAAGGCTCAACCCATCTCCACTCAGTAAAATGTGCAAGTTTAATGTAAATCATAATCTTTATAATGTACATTTGAAAAGGAAGGAAAGACTCCATTAGAGATCTCATGCTCAATTAGTGTTGGTTGGGAGTTTCTCTTAACTGACATATATCCTATCTCACCACCTTTAAGTTAGGTGGTGCACAACGAATTAGCATCATTAGCGCGCCCATCCTAAATATGCCACGGTAAAGGACATAGTGTCTCTGTCTCTCTCCCTCGGATCCAAAGAGAATGTCCAACTTTTAGAACAAAAATCGCCAGAACATGTTGCACGACTATACTATGCTGGCCAACACACTTCTAGGGTGACACTCCTCACCCAACTCGGTGCTCAATAGTACTCCTAAGACTGAAACATGCAAAACTCATCTGCCAAATCAATCCTCTTTAAGATTCATATCAACTATCTGTAACACCCGGTGAAAAGATGAAAATACCCTTAGAATTGACCTTGCATGTAACATGTCTTTCCATGCTCAATTTGTAAATCCGACACCAGATTTGCAATTAGTGTGAAAACCTGAGTTGGAAATGGTCTCCATTCGACTTTAACGCGATCGAGTCAAATTAAATTTTTTCAAAATAATCTTAAAACAGTGAGGTTTTCGCGCCCCTTCCGTGATGTGCTTGGGACGCGGAAACACAAATTGGGTTTTCTTTTCGAATTTTGACAAAATATGGAATTTTGCGAAAAACTAGAATCTAACACTAGTGCGCGACGCGCACTAGTGTAAATTAGAGCTGTTCTTCTCTTTTAAAGGGGAGGGGTAGTTTCAATATTTCCCACACCCCATAATCTTAAAGTAGTCGATTTTAGGCTTAAATTAAGTCCTAAATGTTGATTTTATTCATTTATTTGTTCAAAACAAGAAAAACCCTCGCAAGAAAATTCAAGCGTAAAATAAAAAACGATTAGGACCTTCAAGAAAATTCCTCCAATTCTCCAAAAATTCTTTCCCAGGTGTGTAAGGCCACCCTAAAACTATTATTTTTTTAGAATATCTTTAAAAATAGAAGTTAGTTTTCACCCATGAACTTTCAAGTACTAGTTGAGGTTAAATTCTTGTAATTTTGTGAAGTATGTTAATTCTCATGGTACGTATATAGATTCTTGATGAATACTATAGTTCTGGATTTCCATATTATTCAATTAAAGTATTGTTATCAAATTTACACCCATATATGAACAAGATTCATTGTTGTTGAGGTTTCTTGAAAATCTTGTTACTATTTCAAGAAAAGAAAGACTAGTACGAATACCTTTTAAGCTAAGTCCAAGAACTATATTTTAAGATTTGGTTCTTGCATATTAGCTGAGTAACCTAGCATGTTTTTGAATTACTTGAGTGGATATTAGTTTTCAGTCAAGTTAAAGAATTCAGATGAGAAGGCTAAGTAGTAAGTCGGGCTAAGTCTCCGAGAAACTAGATTTCAAGAATTCAAAATCCTTAAGTATGAGCTAGATAAAAGTGTCTTGGGAGTAGTATTGAGCACCGATATGAGTGAGAGTAGAATCAATTACTTGAACTCATAAACTATAGAGCCAACATTGGATAGGATTGTACCAAGGTACATTCCTCATTATCCCTTGAGATGACCCTGGGATGGATCCACTCTCCTAGTTCTTTGTCCCCTTCCCCGGCAAAGTATGGGACGACTCTGGCAGCGTGGCAAAGACGTTGTATCACACAAAACTCATAGTGGTGGTTGTTGGTTAGAGAAACTCCCCAAGCTAAGAAAATATATTTTTTTCTTACCAGTTTGCAACATGTTAATTTCAGCATACGAAGTATTTATTATCACCATTAATTCATTATAAGTTATGTTTATATCTTTTGAGAAATATTATGATATCCTGAGTTACTATTTTTGCTATCCTACAGACTGTTCATTCCCATATACTAATGTCCTTAGGACCTGCATCATTTTATGATGCAGACACAGGTGACAGAGCTCCTCAGTAGCCGCTTCGTTGAGGACTAGACCGCTTCAAACCAATTGCTGAGGCCTCTTCTCAGTTAGAGGCTCTTGAATTATTATGATCCATTTCAGCTTTTATTTTTAATTTTGTCTACTTGGGGCTTATCCCAGTAGTCTTTGCAGACAGCTTTAGTAGAGGTTCCATAGACTATGTGTCAGTATTCTGGTTTCAGTTATCCAATTATTGCTTATGCACTTTTACATTCAGTTTATGCAGACCATTCATGATTAGGTTTTTACTTTTACAGCTTTTCCACTATGGTTTAGGTCTTCTGCTGAGTACGTATCCAGGCCAAGTGGTTCTCTTGAGACCAAAAATGATTTCCAAGTGCCATCCACGTCCAGGGTGTAGGCTCGGGGCATGACAAACTTAGTATCAGAGCACAAAGTTCAAGAGTCCTAGGGAGTCTATGGAACCGTGTCTAGTAGAGTTCGTATTATGGGTGTAAAGTGTGCCACATCTATAATAGGGAGGTTATGAGACATTAGGAACTATCATCGTTACTTGTATTCCTTGTGTCGTGCTTTAGAGTATCTCTCTATGAAGTCACTTCTAACTCATGCATTCACGCCGTGTTTTTAAAATCATACCTCCTCGCAGAGCTAACAGACTAGTAAAGGGCAGAGGACGCCCATCCAGGGGAAATGCAAATTAGCCTGGCCGAATTCCTGAGGAGCCTAGGGATTTAGCTATGCTTGTGGAGCAACCATAACAAGCGGACATCTCCAAAGCTGAGCTTCATTAGGCCATTCAGACTTCGGCTCAGGCGGTTACTACACAGGGAGGATAATAGGGAGATGGAAGAAATAATGGGTCAGATACCACCAAGGTTCGAGAGTTTCTAAGGATGAACCCACCAGAATTCACAGGGTCCAATGTGAAGGAGGATCCTAAGAATTTCATTGTGGAGCTCCAGAAGGTGTTTCAAGTTATGTGGATATGTGATATTAAGCGGGTCGAGTTAGCTGCCTACTAGCTTAAAGGGGTAGCTAGACTTTAGTTTGATCAATGGAAAGGGAGCAAGCCAGTTTGGGCTCCAGCTGTTAGTTGGGCAGTGTTTGAGGAGGCCTTTTTGGGACAGTACTTTCCCGGAGAGATGAGGCAGGCTAAGGTAAGGGAATTCCTGAATCTGAAGTAGGAAAATATGAATGTACGGGAGTATATCCTCAAGTTTCCTCCGCTATCCCATTACGCTGCTGCTATGGTGGCAAATATGCACACTAGGATGGATCGTTTTGTGTCTGGGCTCTCACGAATGACTAAGAGGGAGGGCAAGAATGCGATGCTGATTGGGGATATAGATATAGCCCACTTGATAACATATGTGTAGCAGGTAGAGGAGAAGATGCAGGATAGGGAGGAGTTTAGGAGCAAGAGGACCAAGACATCAGGCCAGGAGACAAGTAAGAGAGGGACTGGAGGTGGAAATGACTCATCTTTTTAGCCTAAGATATCCAGACCAACACCTTCATTCGTTAGTGCACCTGCACCAAGAGTCAAGAATGAGCAGGGATCATAGCACCGCAAGTTCCCGGGAAGGTAGTCACAGGGTAGCATAGCTCAAGGATAAACCCGTTATCCTACTTGTGGTAAGTGTGGTAGGTCTCACCCTAAAGAGTTCCTTATGGGCACAAATGGTTGTTTCAAATATGGTTTGGGACTTGAAGGATTGCCCTATGGGGAAATAGACTATGAGAGATACCATATCACAGACAGTCTCTCAGCACCGTAAGGTAAGCCACCACAAAAGGGTATTATAACAGGGACAAACGGGGGCACAAACCACTTATATGCCATGGGCACCAAACAGGAGTAGGAGAACTCACCAGATGCAGTTATGGGTATGCTCAAAATTTTTGTTATGATGTCTATGAATTGTTAGACCCAAGAGACACATTGTCTTTTGTAACCCCATATGTAGCTGTGAAGTTTGGGGTCAATCCAGAATGCCTTCTTGAGCCTTTCAGTGTTTCTACTCCTATTGGAGAATCTATTTTAGCCAAAAGAATCTATAGGGGCTATCCAGTCTCCATTTATCATAAGACAATTGTAGTTGATTTGGTGGAGTTAGACATGGTAGAGTTTATGTCATCCTAGGCATTGATTGGCTTCATGCTGGGTATGCCTCCATAGATCGCAGAACCAGAGTTGTCAAATTTTAATTTCCCAATGAACTAGTATTAGAGTGGAGGGGCAGCTCAGTTTTCTCTAAGGGTCAGTTTGTCTCATATCTCAAAGCGAGAAAGTTAATTTTCAAAGAGTGTATATACCACCTAGTCAGACTTCAACATTCTCGTGCTGAGGCACCATCTCTTCAGTCTATCCTTGTTGTGAATGAATTCCTAGAAGTCTTTCCTGGGGATCTTCCTGGAGTCCCTCCTGATAGGGAGATAGACTTTGGGATAGACAGTCTTCTCGATACTCAGCCTATATCCATCGCTCCATACCGTATGGCTCCTTCGGAGCTAAAAGAGTTAAAGTTGCATCCGAAAGATCTCTTACATAAGGGTTTTATTAGACCAGGCATCTCACCTTGGGGTGCTCCAGTCCTGTTCGTGCATAAAAAGGACAGTTTTCTATGGATGTGCATAGATTATCGTCAATTGAACAAGGTCACTATTAAGAATAAGTATCCTCTTCCTAGAATTGATGACTTATTTGACCAACTTCAGGGGTATCATCAGCTTAAAGTTAGAGGGAGAGAGACAGATATTCCTAAGACAACTTTTAGAACCCGCTATGGTTACTATGAGTTTTGGTTATGTACTTCGGGCTGACGAATGCACCAACAGCTTTCATGGATCTTATGAATTGGGTGTTGAGGCTATACCTGGATATGTTTGTTATTGTGTTCATAGATGATATCCTGATCTATTCCCATAACAAGGAGGAACATGCAGACCATCTTAGAATTATCCTTTAAACCCTTAAGGATCAACAACTATATGCTAAATTCTCTAAGTGTGAGTTCTTGTTGGCATCTGTGGCATTTCTGGGGCATATTGTGCCTAGTGAGGGGATCCAGGTTGACTCCCAAAATATTGAGGCACTAAAAAATTGGCCAATGCCCACGACTCCCATAGAGATAAGGAGTTTCTTGGACTTGGCAGGTTACTACAGATGGTTTCTAGAGGAGTTTTCTTCTATCTCAGCTCCCTTGACTAAGTTGACTCAGAAGCAGACTAAGTTTGAAAGGTCAGAAGCTTGTGAGAAGAGTTTCCAAGAGTTGAAGACTAGGCTGACCACAGCCCCAGTCTTATCCCTGCCAGAGGGAGTTGATGATTTCATGGTCTATTATAATGCTTCCAGAGTTGGCTTGGGTTGTGTATTAGTGCAGAGAGGTAAGGTGATAGCATATGCCTCCAGACAACTTAAGATTTATGAAAAGAATTACCCAACTCATGATTTTGATCTTGCTGCGATGGTGTTTTCTCTGAAGATCTAAAGACACTATCTGTATGGTGGACACGTGGATGTATTCATGGACCACAAGAGCTTGCAGTATGTATTTGGCCAGAAGGAGATGAATTTGAGACGGATGAGATGGTTGGAGCTACTGAAAGACTATGATATGCGTATCCTCTATCATCCAGGTAAAGCTAATGTAGTTGCTGATGCTGTTAGCAGGGTGACCATGGGGAGCACGACTCATGTTGAGGATGAAAAAAAAGAGTTAGGTAGGGAGGTTCATAGACTAGCCCATTTGGGGGTGCATATTGAAGATTCTGACGAAGGTGGGTCCATTGTCAGGAATGGGTCAAAGTCATCCTTGGTGGTAGAAGTGAAAGAAAAACAAGACAGGGATCCCGTCCTTTTCCAATTGAAAGAAGATGTTCCAAAGAAGAAAGTATTAGTGCTCTCAAAAAGGGGAGATAGTGTCCTGAGATACCAAGGCAGATTGTGTGTGCCAAGTGTTGATGGCCTTAGAGATAGGATCTTGGCTGAAGCTCATAATGCTAGATGCTCTATCCACCCTAGTGTAACAAATATGTATAGAGATTTGCGAGAGGTCTATTGCTGGGGTGGTATGAAGAAGGACATTGTAGAGTTCATGTCTAGATGCCCAAATTGCCAGCAAGTTAAGGTTGAGCACCAGTGGCCTTGTGGTGCAGCCCAGAACATAGAGATTCTTGAATGGAAATGAGAGATGATTAATACGGACTTTGTAACAGGCTTACCTTGATCCCATAGACAAAATGATTCTATATGGGTCATAGTAGATAGAATGACTAAGTCAACTAACTTTTTACCTATCAAGACGGCTGATACAACTGAAGATTATGCAAGACTCTATCTTAAGGAGATTGTTAGGATGCACGGGGTCCCTATGTCTATTATTTTGGATAGAGGAGCTCTATTTACAACACAGTTTTGGAAGTCCTTTCAGAAGGGGCTTGGTATGAAGGTGAATCTTAGCATAACTTTCCATCCACAGACAGACGGGCAAGCAGAGCGAACTATACAGACTTTGGAAGATATGTTGAGGGCATGAGTGATAGATAATTTACCCTTGATCGAGTTCTCTTACAATAATAGTTTTCAGGCCAGCATACAGATGGCACCATATGAGGCCCTTTATAGGAGAAGGTGTAGATTACCCATAGGGTGGTTTGAAGTTGGTAAGGCCGGATTGATAAGACCTGATCTAGTCCATCAGGCTATAGAAAAAGTAAAGGTTATCCAAGTGAGGCTCAAGATAGCCTAGAGTCAACAAAAGTTTTATACGAATGTTAGAAGGAGAGACTTGGAGTTTGAGGTAGGTGATTAGGTGTACCTGAAGGTATCTCCAATGAAGGGGATATGAGATTCGGGAAAAAGGGGAAGCTCAGCCCATGATATATTGGGCCTTACTAGATCCCGAGAAGAGTGGGTAGCATTACTTACGAGTTGGAGTTACCAACAGAATTAAGTGTTATACATCCGGTATTTCATATTTCCATGCTTAAGAAGTGCTTGGGAGATCTCTCTCTAGTTGTCCCATTTGAAAGTGTTGGAATTAAGGAAAATTTTTCATATGAAATGATCCCGGTACAGATATTAGACCGGCAAGTTCGTAAGTTGAGGACCAAGGAGATTGCTTGGTGAAGGTCTTGTGGAGGAACCCATTCATGGAAGAAGCTACACAGGAGGCAGAGAAAGATATGAAGGCAAAGTATCAACACTTGTTCGTCGTCCTAAATGAGGATCTTGAAGGTAAACTTCCATAATTCACCTTGAAGATTTATGTTTGTTAGGTTCGAAAATCTTGTGAGTTGAGCTAGCTTTTGTGTTCGTATCATTATCATTCGAGGATGAATTGAAAAGACGAAAATTCCCCTAGAATTGACCTTGCACATAACGTGTCTCCCTATGCTCCATTTGCAAATCCAAGACCGAATTTGCGATCAGTGCTAAAAACTGAGTCAGAAAATGATCTCACTCGACTTTAACATGACCGAGTCAAATTAAATTTTTCAAAAAAAATCATAAAATAGTGATATTTCCGCGCCCCTTCCGCGACGCGCTAGGGACGCGAAACCACACTTTGGAGTTTTTTATGAATTTCGATGAAGTCTGGAATTTTGCGAAAAACTCGAATCTATCACTAGTTCACGACGCGCACTAGTGTAAATTGGAGATGTTCTTATTTTTTAATGGAAAGGGGTAGTTTCAACATTTCCCACACCCCATAATCCTAAACTAGTCGAATTTAGGTTTAAATTAAGTCCTAAACGTTAATTTTATTCATTCATTCGTTCAAAACAAGAAAAACCCTCCCAAGAAAATTCAAGCATAAAATCAAGAACGGCTAAGGCCTTCAAGAAAATTCCTTAAATTCTCCGAGAGTTCTTTCCTAGGTATGTAATGGCACCCTAAAACTATTATTTTTGAGAATATCTTTAAAACTAGAAGTTAATTTTCACCCATGAACTTTCAAGTACTAGTTGAGGTTAAATCCCTGTAATTTTGTGAAGTATGTTATTTCTCATGGTACGTATAAATTCCTGATGAATACTATGATTCTTGATTTCTATATTATTCAATTAAAGTATTGTTATCAAATTTACACCTATATGTGAACAAGATTTATTGTTGTTGAAGTTTCTTGGAAATCTTGTTACTATTTCAAGAAAAGAAAGACTAGTATGAGCACCTTTTAAGCTAAGTCCAAGAAGTACATTTTAAGAATTGGTTCTTGTATACTAGCTAAGTAACCTAGCATGTTTTTGAATCACTTGAGTGGATATTACTACTAAAAAACTGCCAATAAATGACGTAAAAAAGCAATGGACTACGTCACTTTTTAAGTGAAAAACGACGAAAAAGTGATGCAGTCAGTTCTGTCACTTTTTTGCTTGTCACTTATTTAAAAGCAACGGACAGTGTCACCAAAAAGCGATGGAAGATGTCGCAAATAAAAAAATAAAAAAGCGACGGACATTCGTCGCTTTATTTTTTTTTTACTATTTATTTTTGCGACGGACTGCATCACAAATATTAAAAAAAGTAATTTTTTTAAAAAATAAAAATCAAAAAAAGTGACGGACTTAGGGACTCTGTCCGTCACTTTTCTGAATTTTTTTTAAAAAAATGCCAAAAAGCGACGAACAAAGGGACCGTGTCCGTCGCTTTTTTGCAAATTTTTTGACAACAGAACCCTGCAGGTTTTGCTGCCCACCTGCATTAAAATTCAAATATAATATGTACCAAAAGAGCACAATACAGCACAATCAACAACAACTAACACATTCAAAATACATACTAATAAATACATACTAATAAATACTAATTCATAATTTACAAAGTTTTAAATTGTTTCAAATTTTATATTACATTCAACTTCAAAGTTCACAACTTAATATATCGAAGTTAATTCCAAATTAATTCTAAGTTCAAGTTAAACACTTGTAAAGTTCAACTTAGGTACAAATCCTATAGTTCAAACTTTAAATTATATCTAATCAAAATTCACAACTTGAAATTCAAGCTAAGTTCTAAAATCTCAAAGTTCAAGTTCAAAAATAAATCTAAGTTCAACTTTTAAAAAAAATTCAAAAGTTCAATTTTTATATTATAATGAACTTTAAAGTTCACAACTTAAAATTCAAGTTCCACTTTTAATCTAAATTCAAGTTAAACACTACTAAAGCCATAATCTTAACAAATCCTAAATTAAAGTTCAAGTTCTACATTATGTAGAAGTTCAAAGTTCACAAATAAAGTTCAACTTGGAAAATAGTATAAATTCAAATTCTAATGAAATTAATTCTAAGTTCTACTTAAATAAAGAAAATCATAAAGTTCAAACTTAAGAAATCCTAATTTTATAGTACATTCAACTTCAAAGTTCACATCTCATTAAAATATTCAAGTTTTCCAAATTAAATATAACTTTAAGTTAAACACTACTAAAGTACAACTACTATAGTTCAAGTTTTAAATATATGTAATCAAAATTCTAACTAAGTGTCACGACCCAATATAGGATTATGACTACGGAGCCAAATAAATTTCGAAACCCAAAAATAAAATACATTTAATAAAAAAACATAATAGATAAAAATCATATTCCAGAACCTGGTGTCACGAGTGTAGAGAGCATCTAGTACATACACAAATGAATAAGTACATTACAGTGTTTGAATAGAAATAAAGACCATAAAACTAGGATAGAATCTAATAGAACTCGAAGCCCTTGAGTCTCACCATTAGATCTAGTGTGACCTGATTAGACGAGAAAATCAACTACCATGTGGATAATCCTGATTAGAATCTGCGGGAAAAAAGAAGTAGGAGTGAGTACACATAATATGTACCCAATAGGTTTAACCAACTGGGAATTAGAAATCGAATAAACTATAAAATATTTTAGGAATGCTTTCACCTATAACAGAAAACTAGTCAGGCATCGATGCCGCCGATTGTAAAAAATGACGTGAATAAAGTAAGTATATAATATTAATTAAGTCAATCCAAAATAACCATAAATAATGCAATAGGTATGACATGTAATGCAATGCAAGGTGGAATCAAGACTGCCGCACAGTCTGTCGTATATAATATCAATATATCAACTACCTTGCGAACTAACTCGTGGTGAAGAACTCATGATAATAGTCTCCCTGTATCAATTATCTTGCCACCTAAGCGAGCATGGTCAAGGACTCATGATACGAATCACAATGCATCAACTACCTTGCCATATAAGTGAGCGTGGTCAAGGACTCATGATACGAGTCACCATTCAGAACTTCCTAAAATATCATGACATGAGGATGCATCCAATCAATATATAATTATAGATGCAATATTTCCCTCAATAAGTACAATAATTATCAAAATTCTCCAAGTAGCAATAATATATTCACTCTCTTTCATACATTTTGGGATATTGTTCCCTTTAAAATTCTCCGTCACATTTTAAAAATTATCATTTCCCATCTTAGCCAATTTTATGCCCAAGGTTATGTCAAAGTACATATTTTCAGTCATCATTTATATCATAATTAATATTTTTATTTATCCTTTCCGAGCATAAATTTTGTGAGGTGTACTAGATAGTGCGATTAACTTGTAGAATAAATTTGATATGAAAATGAAGAGATTTGTAGGCAAAATTAATTAAAAGAAAAAGATTATAGAAGAAAATTTTAAGTAGGCAACTTAATGGATTAAAGTGAATATTATATTAATTTTTGTTATTTTAAAAAGAATGACCAAGCGATGAAAAATCCATATTCATTAGCAAAAGTATATTTGCAAGAATAAAAAAAATAGCTGACAATAATTAAATAGAGAGAGAATGATAGTGCTTGATCTTACTTTTTTGCTTTTGCATTGAATACTAAAAAAATAGAAAGAGAATCAATAGAGACAAATCATATTTCAAGAATGGATATAGACAAAATGATGTAGTATCTTATGGGTAGAATGCAGTACCCACCTATGGGTAGAATGCAGCACCCACCTACAATGAGTATTACATGTCATATAATATTGGAGTGCACATGGTTATTGCTAGAGTACCATTTAATTCTAAAGTAAATCCATATTTAGACATCACACCCTATCAGTTTTGATTTATATCTGAGGCTAAAAAATACATGTCTTATGCATGACTTTTCTTGAAGGAAACGGAGTACTTTGTTAGTCTCGACATCTTTGTGTCTCTTTTCTTTGTTTTTCAAAATAAGGAGCAACTATATAGTCAAAATAAGAAAGAACAAGCATTAACTCTGACTTCTCTTTCTCAATCCAGTGTCATACCATCAAGTAAGTAATTACATCATATTATTAATAAGATTTTTGGATAATTGTTTTGGTGTTTTGGACTATATTGTTGTGGTTTTATTTTGGGGTCTTCTCCATTCTTCATATTTCTAATAGAAAGTAGACCCAAATATACCATTTGGTTTGTCCTTAATTATTTTATTTTAGGATTGTTGTAGTTATTAACATGTTGCACAATAATTCTTTCATAATTAAAACTAATTAACAATTTAATAATTTATTTAAGATTGTCATGCTTTCAATAATAACCGCATATATAATTAAAGTTTTTCATATAGATATTATAAGATAATTTTCAGTGTATAATACGATGTCATTCAATAAATTATAACATACGAATATTCAATAACTCAATCCCAATCTCAAAGAAAGATAGGCAAACCTACCTTAGTGCCGGAATCTTATTTTTTTTCCTCGTCTTTGCTCTCTTGTTTTTTGTCTCTGTTTACATTTTTCTTTGAGCAAGACTTAGCTATAAATAGGCAATTGAATGCCTCAAAGAAAATGCTCATAATTGAGCACTTAATCATTGTTGAGCACTTGACCAAAATAAAAGATAAGCCATATCTATTTTGCAGGCCAAATTGTTGGACCAAGATGGAGCATTACTAAAGATAATATAAATTAAAAAAAATGCAACAAAGAAATTGTTTCTGCAATTTGATACCCTTTTCCTAACTTTTCCACTAATTGAAATTATTTATTTATTTTAAAGCATTACATTATCCATCACTAAAAATCATGTTCCTCCTTGAACATAAGATAAAAAAAAGTACGTGAAGCTTCAAAGAGATGTGGCTATTTTGCTCGCATGTCGGACTTTGTTTCCCAAGTTGCCTCCTCAATAGGCCTATGTTGCCACTGAACCTTAACTGAAATGATTTTCTTAGTCCTGAGTCTACGAAGCTGTCTGTCTAGAATGACTATTGGGTCCTCATCATACATTAAATCTAGACTCTATGTCATTATAAGAAATAACATGGGATTTGTCTGGTAAGTATTTTCTAAGCATGGAGACATGGAACACTGGATGGACAATTGACAATCTAGGTGGCAAAGCCAACTCATAAGCCACCTCGCCTACTCTTTTCAGAATCTCAAACGGACCAATAGACCTCGGGCTAAGCTTACCTTTTCTTCCAAACCTCATCACACCTTTCATGGGTGAAACCTTCAACCATACATGTTCGCGTACCATAAATTCCAAAGGATGAACTCTTCTATCAGCATAGCTTTTTTTGCCTACTCTAGGCTACTAACAGTCGACTCTGAATTAGGCGTACCTGTTTCAAAGCATCTCTGAGCAGGTCAGTGCCTAATGTATCAACGACGACTGAGTCGAACCATCCAATGGTCATCTCTGAGTAGGTCAGTGCCTAATGTATCAACGATGACTGAGTCGAACCATCTAATGGGTGATCGACACCTATGCCCATATAATGCTTCAAATGGTGCCATCTGATTACTGGAGTGATAACTGTTATTATATGCAAACTTCGCTAAGGGAAAGTGTTGATCCCATCGAGCACCAAAATAAATTACACATGCCCTAAGCATATCCTCCAACACATGAATAGTCTGCTCAGACTAGCCATCAGTCTGGGGATGAAATGCTAAACTCATGTCTAATCATGTACCTAAGCCATGCTGCAATGCCTTTCAAAAGTGAGAGGTGAACATCGAACCTCGATCTGATACAATAGAGATAGGCACTCCATGTAATCTAACAATATCACGTATGTAGATGTTAGCTAGCTGTTCCGCACTGTGGTTGGTCCTCACCGAAATGAAGTGAGCTGACTTGGTCAACCTGTCTACAATCACCCAAAATGAGTCAAACTTATCCAATTTCACAGGTAATTCAATCACAAAATCCATTGCTATACGCTCCCACTTCCACTCAAGTATAAGCATCCTTCGCATTGGACCTCTTGGTTTTTAATGCTCAGCCTTAACTTGCTGGCAATTCAGACACTTAGCCACAAACTCTGCAATGTCCTTTTTTCATCCCAAACCACCAATAATGTTGCTTTAGGTCATGGAGCATTTTTTCCACTCCTGGATGAATGGAATACTTAGCATAATGAGCTTCTTCCAAGATCAAGCAAACCCAATCACCTACCTTTGGTATACAAATACGCCCATTAATCCTTAACACTCCCTTAGAATCAAGAGAAGTTGATTTAACTTCACCTCTCAACACTTTATCCCGAATCACACATAATTTATTATCATCAAACTGGTGATCACGAATCTGATCCATCGACGTAGACCTAGCCTCAATGAAGGCCAACATACTATGAGGTAGGGAGATGTCAAGTCTGACCAACTGTGTTAGAACCCGTAAGTTAGAATCCGTAATTCCTTAATTGGTTCAATTTGGTAAAATTTGGGACCAAATGTAAATTTCTTCTAAAGTGTAGTCTTTAAGATTTAAAATTGTTAGTGGGGTCATGTGTGGTGGAAGTATTTGATTGGTTCAAGTAGAGACTTGATTGCCTATATATATGTATACATAGAGTTCCCATACTTAGAACAAAAAGGGAGCAAAACCAAGAAAAGTCTTAGCAACCCTCTCGAGTTGCTACAGTAAAAACAAATTTCATTTTTTTTGATCTTTCGACTATTTGATGCTTCAAGCTTGGTATATTGGGTCTTCTAAGTGGTGTAGTGGCGTTAGTTGGTCAAGAAAGCGCTTGGTTTGATGGATATAAAGACTTGGGTCTAGTAAGGGGATTGAAAGGTATGTTAACTTCTAGCTTCATTTATGTAAATTAAAGCTTGTGGGTGTGTTAGGGGTGCGTTAAATTGAA
>JAABOM020129645.1:0-61160 GCA_011800125.2 Solanum clarkiae
CGATCTATAAAATAGTTTCTATTAAAACATTCAAGAATTATACAGACAGGACTCATCACCTTCAACCATCAATTCTCTAAAATTAGGGGGCACATAGGAGAATAACTTGATCTTTTGGGTAGCCTTACATACCTAGTATGGAGTTTGATACTCAATTCTCAAGAAGTTAGCCGCAATCCTTTGAACCTTAGCTCTTTCTCCTCTTCATCGCTCAAGGTTTCTACTTAGTTTTTCGTATTGATTGCAAATTCGATCTCAGATTTTTTATCTGAGCTTGGGAATATGCGTCATGTGCATGATTCCATTCTAAGGGTATTTTGGTTTATGGAGTGTTATAGTTTGTTTGTTGGAGTGTGATGGGTACACAAAATCTTTAGATGGATAATGTTGGGTTACTAGTGTTCCCTCTATCTTTGATTGGAAATGTAGTAATGTGGTTGTTAGAACTCCCACAAAGTTCAATCACCAGTTGGGCCTAGTTACAAAGAGCCTTTTTAGAGGGATATTTTCCAAGGTCCAAAAAGCTCAAGCTTAAAGATCAAATCAACAATTTTGAACAATTGTCGGGTGATTCGATTAGCACAACATGGGAGAGGTTCACCAAGTTCTTCAGGATGGGTCCGGATGACAAAATCATTAATGATGCCTTAGCGGAGATCTTTTATTGGGCTCTTGACAAGAATAATCAAGCTTGTGTCGATACTATTACGGGAGGCATATTTCTAGATCAACCTTTTGCATGAATCGCCAAGAGAATGGAGTAAGTGGTCATGATGAATGAAGCATGGGTTCAACGGGAGACAGCCAACACAAAAAATTCATGTGTGGTGAACGTGAGTTCGGAGCAAAGCAAAATCAATAAGGAGATCATGTAAGATCATGTAAGATCATGTAAGATCATGGACTTAGTATTGAAGCAAAATCAAGAGAAAGTTCATGTAGTGGTTTACCAACCTCCAAGGGCACCCATGTATGAAGAGGCTTACTATGATAAGGATGCTTGTTTTGTAAGTAATCAAGCAGCGGGTTTCTGTAATAATGCTTAAGGGTACAACTCAGACTATTGGCAACAAGATTCTGGAAATAACCAAGGGGTTATTTTGAAAGAGAAAGAGTACCAGAGTCCGAGTGGGGGCGAAATGATGGATATAGGAATGGTCCCTATGTGCCTCCCCATAATCGTGATGTCAGGTCTAGAAATTTTAAGATTGAAGAAATATTTGAAAAATTGTTGAAGAAGGCCAACCATTAAGATGAGACTTTGAAAGTGATGAAATTGGATATTTCGAGTATCAATCAAAGATAGAGTCTCATTCAATGGCCATCAAACAATTGGAGCAACAATTTGGTCAAGTGTGTTCCCAATTGAACCAACACCAAAAGAGCGTGTTTCCAAGTAAATGTGGTTCAAAGTCGGAAGAATGATAGGCATTGTATAGAGGTTATGACACAAATAGGGAAGAGCACCATAGATTCCCCAATACCATTGGTTGTTGACGAAGATTGTTAGACGAGTGTTGATGAGAAAGCTAAAGTCATCAAAGAGAAGGACAAACCTAGAAAGTGGATGACTTTCCCGAGACCTCCTTCTCCTTTTCCTTAAAGACACAAAAAGAAGAAGGAAGAGAACAAGTTCGAGCACTTTCTACCAATACTCAAGAAACTATAAGTTAACATCCCTCTTCTTGAGGCATTAGAGAAGATGCCCAGGTATGCCAAATATGTGAAGGATTTGGTAACGGAAAAGCTCATGGTGAGCAAAGAGCTTTTGCAAGAGTTCCAACAGTGTAGTGCTATTATGACCAAATCTTAGTACAAAAGAGGGAAGATCCTAATTCATTTATCATTCCTTGTACCATCAGCGATGTCAAGTTCACAAGAGCATTATGTGATTTAGGAGCGAGTATAAATTTGATTCCTTTTGCGATTTTCAAAAAGCTTTGTCTTAGTTCTCCCACTCCTATAAGTATACGGTTACTCATGGAGGATAGAACAATCAAGAAGCCAGAGGAATCCTTTTTGATACGTTGGTAAAAGTAGATAAGTTTATCATTCCAACAGATTATGTGATTCTTGATTGTAAGGTTGATTTGGAGGTCCCTATTATTTTGGGGAGGCCATTCTTGTCCACCTAGAGAGCCTTCGTGGACATGGATTCCGGTCAACTCAAGTTCAGGGTTAATGATGCAGAGGTTGTTTTTGATATCCGCCAGTCAATGAAGCCCCCAGATGAGCTCAAAAGCGAGGTGTGGGCCATTGAGGAATTCTGATGATTGATGATGAATATGTCGTGCCACGACGTTAAACAAGGCACTTCTTGGGATGCAACCTAAGTACTTTTCCTGTTCTTGACTTATTTTGAGTTTGTTTTGATTGTGTGAATTTCTACTTAGTGAATTGATTATGGTTTGTTTTTCTCTTTTAACAAATTGAATCAATTGTATGTTTAGACAATGGTGTACTTTGAGTTCAAGGTTTGTAAGTATTGAACAAGTGCAAAAATTTTGAAGAAAATAACATTGGAAGCAGCCTTTATGACCAGGCCTACGAGCCGTAGTATGTACTATGACTCGCAGGCATGCCTCGTAGAGAGTAACAATGATGATTTAAAGTTGGCACTCCCACTACGAGCTAACTTTACGACTCATAGTCCAAGCTATGAGTCATGAATGGGGTTCATGGTCTCTAGGTATGTTTCTGAAAGTTTCCTAAGTCTTAAGTTGTCTACGAGACCAAGACCTATGAGCGATAGGCAGGCCTATGACCCGTAGTTGGGGTCTCATAGACCCGACTTTGTGATTTTAAAATTCGGCCCAGCGGGGGTATTTAAAAGGTCAAAATTCATTTTAACCCTTAAATCTACCATTTTAAACCCTAATACTCCCCAAATTATTCACAAATACTTTTCCCACTATTCCGATCATTTTCCTGGCGTACCCACATCATTTTCTGGCAACCTTTCCAGTGAGCCTTCGAAACTAGGGTTTCAGCCTCCTTTTCTTCTCATTTTGTTCATTTCATCATCGTTTTCGATTGAGGTATGTTCCTTGGTTAAATTTCACACAAACTATGGTGTCATTTGAACTTCTTGAATGATTGTCTGATTGAAATTAGTATCAAGAGTAATCATGGGAAAATGTACACATGTGAATGAGAACCAAGGTGTTTGTTGATTAGAATTCTCTGAGATTGACCCCAATTGTAAAATTTCCCTTGTTGCTTGGTTTTGATGATCATATCTTGCCATGTATTGTTGATTACATGTTCGAAATAATTGTGTATGGTTCGTTAGTTATGGTTCGTTAGTTGATTAAGTCATGGCAGTATGAAATTGTGTCTTGGGTATGTCTTTCATAGTGAAAAATAGTGGTTTGAGTGATTATGTATATGCTTGTAGATCCAATCCCATGAAAACTCATGTTTGGTGCAAGTGCTTTTGTTATATGTTCTGGGATTGACCATTTTTGGATTCTTGAATGTGTTGGTGAGTTGATGTTTGATTGTTTGTTATTGGGAAGAATTTTTGTTTGGTTCTTGGTTATAATATCATGCTTGGGTAATGGATATATTTTTATGCATAACATATTATTGAATCATGCTTCGATGCTATTTACATTTTTGTTTAAGTGAATTTTGTAGTTCGTTTGGTGAAGTTACAAGAACCTCAGGTACTTGATGTTCCCTGCTACGAGGCCTTCAATGACCACAGGAGGACTTATGGGCCGTAGTTGCCCCTCGTAGGGGATAACAGTGACCCAAGGTTTTGTAACATTCACCATATGAGACCCACCTATGGGTCATAGTGTCCATTACGAACCATAGTGGGGTCTCGTGCACTTGCCTTGTGATTTGTTTTGGATATTGAAAATCGGTACGAGCCTAGTCTACAACTTGTAGTCACGACTATGAGTCTTAACTAAGCTTCGTATCGGAGTTTAGTATAAACTATTGCTAGGCACCTGTGGACTACGAGGCCACAGTATGACTCATATTCTTCACTACAAGTAGTAACTAAGCCTCGTACCTGCAACCTGCAACTGGTGCAATGTTGATTTTATTGAGTTTTTTCCTTTTGTTGTTGTTTATTTCTGTTTTTTTATCTATTTTTATTATTTTTTCGAGTAACTTGGAGCTAATTGTTGGTTTGTGAAGAATATTTCAGGTGCAATTGCTTCAAAAAATAGAAATGCAACAATTCGGGCTTTTAACAGAAGGCTAAGGGACCAAGACTCAGATGATAAATGCTTTGAGGGCTCAACTGAAGAGCCTAATGTCCGGATTGACCCTGAGGCTTAGAGGCCTCAAACTAGAGCTCAGACTGCATGGGCCACTGTGGAAGTTAAGAGTATCTCCCAATCTGATGAGGGGGAAGTGTGGCTTGGTTGGAGTCCGATAAGATGCCTCTGGGCGAAGGAGCAACTCAGTCCTTAGTCAACCCATCCATCTCTACCGACGACCCTCAGTATCACCGATGGGGAGTAGTGCGTATGGAGGCTGTCTATTGGCAGGGATTAGAGTCTAAGGGCCATGGGAAGCCCGTGAGTCCATTCTATAAGGAGACTCGATTGGTTGATTCAGGGCCGAGCCATGCTCCTAAACTGGAGGCCAAGTTAGACAGGTATGGGCTTCGGTGGTTGACAGCAAAGATGGGCAAGTATACCCCACTTCTAGTCTGAGAGTTCAACGCAGAATACATAGCCACCATCCTTAAAGATCTTCGCAAGGGAAAGAAAGCTATTGATCAGCCCCGACTGAGAGAGGTCCTAGTCCAAGGCAAGTGGGTGAACATTTCAGAGGAGACCATCCGCAGAGTTCAGTTTGGGCCTACTTACAGAGTGCCCCAATCCATAGCCGAGTATTATAGTCAGATTGATAAGATGAGACAGACTATGATTAGGAATAATGTAGACCTAAGGACCAAGCTCCTGAGGTGGGTGGCCAGTCAGATATCAGATAGTAACCTCGAGCCTACATGGGTCACCACACACACCGAGCCCATCATGAAGTCTCATCTCTCCTTCCCTACAAAATTTTGGTGGTCCATAATCCAATCTTACATCCGACCCACGTACATTAATAATGTTATCAGTTTGGAGCGAGTGGTCCTACTACCCAACATCTTAGCTGGCTACAACATTGATTATGCCCGTGTGATAGCTGAGTAGATTCACGAGTTCGCACTTCGAAGGAATACATCCATGCCCTTTCCTATCCTAATCTATAAGATATGCATAGAAGCCAGGGTGCGAGTCTTTCTCCATCTTGATCCATATGCAGAGGCCCTTCACACCATAGATCCCAGCCTGATCAAGGCTGATGAGAATCCGGTAGCCCTTCAGTGAGCAACACCTCCTCCCATTCCTAAGCCATTTCCTCCGGAGTCAGCTACAGAGCATACAACTTTAGCTGCCACGACCACTACTCCAGATGAACCATAGATGCCTACAACTATTGACATTGAGGCGGATCCCTCCATAGCTACACCTGCACTAGAGCCATCTACACTTCAGGTTCCCTCTGTAAACTTTCCTATTATGTCTGTTGTTGATTTTTGGGGTATGGTTCGTAGGTTATCTAGGACAGAGACCCAGTTAGCTTGGTTGATGCAGCAAATCAAGCCTTAGGTCCAGTAGACAGTTTAAGGCTTTAGAGAAGAAGTTCAAGGCATTCACCCTTTTAGTCATGGATCAGAGGATTTCTACTGTGGATGCCAGGGTGGACGCTTTTGAGGCTAGAGTCCAAAAGAAGTTTGATGGGATCCATTCTGCTGACATGTCTACCTTCTAGTAGGAATTGGCCAAGTTTAAGGGCGACTTTCTTGCATTACTAGCAACCTCAATCACAGCTCCGGAGCAGGCACCTGTGGGTGAGGATTTGATTGATTTATTTGCTACAGATGATCCACCATGTGCTCCTGGGAAGAGTCCGATAGAGGAGACCGATGTTGAGGAGGGGCACAAGTATCAGAGGACTTTTGATGAGCAAGAGGAGCTAGAGAAGCTAGATTAGGCTATCACTGAGCTTGTTGTGAGAGGGTCGATAGAGGCGGAGGAGCACAGGAAGGCTTTGGAGATTAAGTGATTACACAGAGCTAGTACATCTAGCTCAGCTATAGCCTAGACTACTCTGCAGGAGGGAGCCACCCATGACCAGACTGATGCTGGTGCTTGAGCACCATATTAATATTTGATGTTTTTGACCCCCATTCTTACTAATATTTTTGGATACTTTATTCTTATTGTTTTTGGTGATTTGTTTTTATTTAGTTTTTGTTATATACTTTGAGGAACAAGTAATTTTTTGGTGGGATATGAGTAGTTATGGATTAGGGTGAAGTCTCAGTAGCCTTTAGCCCATAACTATTCTTGTTTTGATATCCCAAAGTTCTCTTGCCATGTTTCTTTTTCCTTGTGGATGATTCTAATTTTATATTGAACCAGCATGTTTTAAGTGTTTCGTATAATTTGTGGATATATGGTGATTAAGACTTTTGGCATGTATATAGTTTTGAATGGTTTCATTGAATATTTAGAAAATTGGTGCCTACAAATTTTTGTGATTGTTGGTTATTCTTGTGATCTTGCATGTTTGATTGATTTGGCAATTAAAGGCAAGTTGATGCTTGAAGCTTGACCGATGAGTTTATGTTGGCTATGTGTGCAATTCCATGTATGCATGAGCTAATTTTATGTGTTCATGCATTGTTTGCTGATTCAGAACTTGCCTTGTTACTCTGAGTTAGACTGGAGACTGTGTGGAATAGGAGGGGATCTTAGGCCATTGTTCTTTAATTAAGTCAACTTTTTCCTAAATGACCTGCCAAATAAAAGATTTTACCCCTTGTTCCAAATGATTGAGTCTTACATGAACCTTTTCTTTCTTAGTACCTAGTATCCTAACCTTATTTAGTTAAATACCTTGATGTTGGCCCTAGTCTATCCTTGAACATTTCGAACCTTGATTGAGGCAAAAAGCGTAAGTTGAGGGTGGCTACTAAAAGTGGCCCTGGTTTAGGGAATGGATATTGTGTACTTCATGTCAGGCTAAAAACCTAAGTTGAGGGTGGCCTATATTGTGGTATAGTAGCAAAAATGAGGTGATTAGTTGAGAATAAAAGAAAAAAAGGAAAGTTATGTATCGGGTAAGAGAATAAGAGAAAAAGATGCCTTAGTATTAGTTGAAATAGTAAATTGAGTTTTAAAATGAGGCGCTGAAAAATGATGAGAAGATACCCGAAAAGCTTGAAAATGTGAAGTAAGGGAGAACTATATAATAATGGTTGAGTTGTTAAGGTGAAAGTGTTGAAAAACGTGGTTCAAGGTTGACCTTTAGTCACTAATTGCCCAAAATGCCATAGCAAAGCCCCATGAACCTACGTTACAAGCCTATAAAGTCCTAAAGTAATCCTAATCCAATTAGTCAACAATTTGGATTGTGAGTGTATGGGCAAGCCTATGGTATTGGTCATCATGCATGAATCTCATTTGTGAGAGTGAGTATGCTTGCATAGTCTCTTAATCTACTTTGATTGCTCATTGAGTGACAAAGGTGACTTCTTTCCTGTGAGGGCATTTGCATTTCATAGTTAGCAAATGACTTGTTCCATGATTGTAGATTGCTGATACTCCTTAACTTGTCATAGCTAGATTGTCAAATGCATCAACGTGCCTTGGTTTGCTTGGTAGCTATATGTTTTGAAAGTGCTAGTTTGTGTAACTGAGTTGAAATTGAGTTAAGTACTGTCAGAAGGAAGGTTGCTATGTATTGCTCATTATCCATCTAGATTGAGTCGCCGTTTGAGGACAAGCAATAATTTTAAGTTGAGGGTATTGATGTGCTGTCAAAATACAACACATTTGGTGCCTAAAACAAGGGATTTTATGTGTTCTCAATGCAACCTTTTGGTTTTTATATGTTTTGTGTTTATTTTTGCAGAAAATACAGGTTAGCTTAATCTTGGGGAAAAGTAGCAGATTTTGTTGCATTTAAAGACCTATAAGACCCACTACAAATCATAGGAGATGACCATAGTCATTAATAGCTTCCAAAATCAAAATCTGAAAAATTGAAGTTCAGCCATACGAGCCCAGGGTATGGGTCGTAGTCCTCACTACGACTCGTAGAAGAGAAGCTCGTAGTGATTAACAGTGTTGATTTAATTTGGACAAAGAAATGCAAGGTTGAACTACGAGAGAGTACTACGAGTCGTAGACCAAACAACGGATCATAGTGTGGATCATAGAAGTGAAGTCAAAAATACTAAGTGCTGACTTCAAAAGCCCGACTACAACTCGTACTCGTAGGTCACCCTACGAGTCATACCTATGAGTCGTAACTTCTGCCGACCAGATTTTCTAATTTATTTTAAGGACCTTTCTATAAGTAGTATAAATATTATAAGTTAGGATTTTTAGAGAGGAGAATCAGATTGTAGAGACAATAAAATATTTTCTAGAGATTATATTTTAGGGTTTTAGAGTAGACAACTAGGGTTTCACTTTGAAGACCTAATTTGGTGATTGGAATCACTTGTAATTCAACTTCTTCATTCAAGCTTGTGAATCCAAAATCAAGGTGGATTATTGTTCTTCATCTTCCTTGGGTAATCTCTCAACTATATCTATTTCATTCATTGTTTGTGTTGTTGCCCAAGCTATGAGTATATAAAACCCCACAACTTGGAGTTGTGGGAACCATGGGTAGCTAATTTGAGATAACCTAGATTATTTGCATTTCTTTAGTTGGGTATTTACTTGTATTATCTATTTTCCTTCGGATTGCTTGTTGTCTGATGGTGTCCAACATCAAACCACGCCTAGTGTCATGATCCCGACCAAGGTAGTGATGAATAGGAAAAGAAAATGGATGACATGATTCGATTGATGTGTTCTCGTCTAATCAACCAAGCCCAACCAAGGAGAAGTTGACTGGGACAATGGTAATCTTTAGTTTGGCACACTATGGTAGCCGACCAAGCACCATGGTGAAATTCGACTTTCATCTTTACCAAAGGGCTAGAAGAACCTAAGTTACCATCCTGCATGCAATGTCCTAATTGAAGTTATGTTATCCGGGGTATTTGAGTTAGTGAATCATGGGGAACACAATTCCTTAGTTGCTCCTCAATATCTCATGGTAATGACAATGCAACTCATAGATTAACTCAACTATTTTAAGAAAAACTCCAACATGTACAAGGATTTAGAACTCAAGAACCACAGGATTTAAAACATGTGATTGATGCTCATGATCTTAGGTCAAATAGGCAAATGGGCATGTACAGGAATATAACCCAACGGTTTAGGTAGCCTTACATACCTAGTAGGGAGATAGACAATTGAATTCGCAAGAAATTGACCTCAATCTTCTTGAATCCTAGCCTCCTCTTTTCTCCTTGGCGCTAGTTCTTAAGATGAATAGCATAAAGGATTGAAAATTCATTCTTAGGAATTGATATAGGGTTGAAAACGACCTCAAAACGACATAGTTTGGGTCTAGGATGGGTGGGGAAAGGACTATAATGTTCTTGCTTTTAAAAATAAATGTCAAGTATCTTAATGAGATAAGTCTGCAACACAAACTTGTCGTACACTAGTTTATTTTTTTGACTGAAAACTTAAAAAATGTTAAAAAACTATTTTTCTATAAAAATACACATAAATCGCATTTGTTAAATGCATTTTGTGTGTAATTTTTCGTAAATCGCTTTCCAATCAATTTTCAATTCCATAGAAAATATTTGAAAAGTGTAGGTCCGCGACTAATAACTGTGGGTCTGCGAACAAGCCACATCGTGGCCCAAACGCTTACCAATATTATTTTGGTTTTTGGATCAAAAAATTATTTTTTCAATTCGATTGCTCTAAAAATCAGTTGAGACCATTTTTCGATTCAATTTTTCACGTTGATTGCAAATTCTATCTCAGATTTGCAAATGGAGCATCGGAAGACACGTTATGCGCACATCACTCCTCTAGGGATGTTTTGATAATTTTACCAGATGTTACATGATCTCCCTTTGGGATCATTAATCCTCGAATGATGAGTAGAGATGGGTATGAAAGCACGAATAGACTCATCTTAACCCTCACTCAGCAATTCAAACTCTCGACTCCTCATAAACTTTACTCAGACTCAAGAACAGAGATATTATCTTTGATACGCTCACCAACAAGCACGAATGGAGCATTGAAACTCAATCACTTCAAATCATTTAATCTCCTTGTCAATTAGTTATTCGAACTCAAGAAGGAAGTCATCGAACATATAAAACAGATAAGATATGACTTTGTTAGGATAGGAGCCACTCGAACCCTACCATATGATGCCCGATTTACCCTGAATAGCACCAGAGTCATAGTTTTGGAATAACAATCTTCCACGACCCAAGCCTAGGGCCTAGACGAGACGTATGGGTACCCGAAGGGACCCCAAACAAGCCTCTTAGCATATCATTCACACATCCTTGGTCATGGAAGCTAAATAAACAACACAAGAGATATAAATAAGGGGAAATAGGATTAAGGGAAGTCTTGATATTCATAAAATCATAAAAGAGTCAAGCTCATAGCATACATACATCAATTATCCAACAAAACCTCTAATATGGAATGGAGAGGGGGCCGTGACACTTTTCGGGCTCACCCTTATAGTATCAAATGTTCAACATAACACTATAAGTAAATAACTTATTAGCGACGGGAAAAGGGTCCCTAAAAGTGAGAATCTGGTCCCTAAATAACAATAGGAGACCACCAAATCTTGTCCTTATAGCCTCCATCGCTAATGATCTTTAGGGACGAGTTAGTCAGCTTGTTGTTAATATGCTTTTGAGACCATTTTAAAAAATGGTCCTTAAAAGCTTTTAAGATCCAGCTTTTCTGGTACCCAATCAATGATTTTTGTGACTAAATTTTGGTCATTAATAGGTTTCTAGAGCAGTTTAAGGTTGGTCGCTAAACATATTTTAGACCAATTTAAATCTAGTCGCTACATAGTTTTTTAGACCATTTTAAAACTGGTCCATACATCAATTTGTGACCAGCTTAAAGCTTGTCTATAAATCATTTTGTGATCCGTTGGATACCGATCCATAAATCATTTCACAATAATATCAAATTCTCTACTCATTAAAAGAAATTTAAGGACTAACTATATAACATTGTTGCTTTCATATTCATATAAAATTTAATTACAAAACATTTTCAGCATCAGTCAATGGTCAACACAAGGAAATATCAAATAGCAAGAGTAACACAGATAACATCCTCAGACTTGAGGACTCACCAAAGCTTATCTCCAAAGCACTGAACTAGCCATGTGGAGGATGATCGAGAGGTGCTCCCGTACCTACATTATAATATCATGTAGACATAGAGTATGCATTAGTACATTTGAATGTACTAAGTATGTAGGATGCAATGAAACAAGACATAAACCATTATAGTCAAAATACATAATCCTTACTAATGGATAGGTATAATATCAATATGACATGCATGATCAATGCTTGAAGTAAAACATGCTTGTAAATCATATAACTTGCATAGTACGTATCACATGTGGGAAGAGACCATAATCAATATAGACCAAGCGAACTACTACTTGGAATCCAACGCATGTCACCCCCTTGTAAGGTGATTGAGGTACCTTTCCCTTCAACAAGGTGATTGGGCATGTCACCCCCGAACAAGGTGATTGAGGTACTTACCCAACAACAAGGTGACTGAGGTACTAACCCCTCAACAAGGTGATTGGCCATGTCACCCCCCAACAAGATGATCGAGGTATGTCACCCCTCAACATGGTGATTGGGCATGTCACCCCCCCCAACAAGGTGATTAAGGCATGTCACCCCCTCAATAAGCTGATTGGGCATGTCACCCATCAACAAGGTGTGGTCTACTTGCAACATTATAGATACTTTTCATGAATTCAATGCACACATATAAGCCTTTAATCATCATAAAGTCTTTTGAATTCAAACCATGTATAGATCATCAAAAACTTGAGAATCCTTGTGAATACATTTTATCAAACACTTGGCGGGTTTGTATACTTATTGAAAATCATGCAATTCTGGAGTGGAATAATATGAGAAAACTCAATGTAAATTAACCCACTAACATATAATAAAACCCTCATGTAAGATACTTTGAAATCCATCATCAAATCTCATTATAGATCATAGTTTCATAACTCAAAACATGCATAATCTCAATAGACAAAACCAATTCAATGTATAAGCTTGAAATAGATAGACATACATAATTAATCAACATTTTATAAAATCCCAACATAATTTATGCTCATATGTCATAATAATGGATACTCATAAGTAAAACAACTTGAAAACATACAATTTGCATAAAAAGGAAGATTGGACTCCTTGGGTGAGAGGACCCCATGGATGAAACCCACATACCTAAATTTGGGAATTCCTTGATGTAAATTTGAAAGGAGGCTTGAAAAATGAATTGAGTTCATAAGATCCAATGTGAGCTTGAAATCCTTGGATTTGGGATGAGAATTTTGATAAAGTGTTGGAGAGGTTTTAGAGAGGGTTTTTGAGTAATATAGAGTTGAAAAATGTCTAAGTATGGGATATGTCATGCTTAAGTGGGCATGGGGCTATGACCCCAACGCCCATGGCCAAAACAAGGAAAATAAGGAATAACTGACACTACTCCACGATGGATCCACATCGCGGAGCCATCACGCACAACTACTGTTTTTGAAAAATTTACATATATTATTTTTCGCTACGGATCTTCTAAAATCTGGGTTATACCCCTTCCCCACTCAACTTTGCCCCCCGATCAAGAATATGAAGTCGAATTTTTGATATCACACGCGAATTTTGAGATATATGGAAATTATGATTATAGGCATTTTCGAAGCACACTTTGGGGCGTTTCAATATCTCCCCCTTGGGACATTTGTCACCAAACATCAAAGAAACGTGCATATGAGAAGTAATCATGAATATTTTAACCCAACATGAATACAACAAATGCATTTAAACATCACTTTCAAATATCTCGACATGAATGTCAAAAATCACCACAAACTTGTTAGCATGACATGAATGCATGCCACCATCATCAACATGAGCTAGACTACCCATAGACACCCTACTTAGAACATCGACCACAATATTAGCTTTGTTGGGGGTGATAATGTAAACTCATATCGTAATATTGAAGGAGCTCTAACCACTTTCTTTGTCTCAAGTTAAGATCTTTTTGGATGAATACATATGGGAGACTCTTGTGGTCACATATCAATATGAGCCGCGTACAAGTAATGACGCCAAATTTTCAAAGAAAATACCATGGCCGCCAATTCAAGATCATGGGTGGGTTAATTCTTCTCATGTACCTTAAGTTTTCTAGAGGCATATGCTACCACCTTACCATTTTGCATCAAAACACACCCCAAACCAATTCTTGAGGCATCACAATATACAATAAATCCTTCCAACCCTTCTGGTAGAAACAGGACAGGAGTGGAGTTAAGCTTATCTTTCAAAGTTTGGAAAATCTTCTCATATTCATAAGTCCATACAAATTTTTCCCTCTTTTGTGTCAACTTAGTCATAGAAGAAGCAATAGAAGAGAATCAATTCACAAACCTCCAGTAATAACCCGCCAAACCTAAGAAACTCCTAATATTCTATGGAGTCAAATGTCTAGGCCAATTTCTAATCACCTCCGTCTTCTTAGGATTTGCCTTAGTGCCATCACCCGACACTACATGCCCTAGAAAAGCAACCTCTTTCAACCAAAACTCATATTTTTCAAATTTAGCATACAACCTCTCCTCCCTCAAGATTTGCAACACCACCCTCAAGTGATTCATATGCTCCTCCTTACTATGGGAATAAATCAAGATATCATCAATAAAAACCATCAAAAATAAGTCAAGGTACGGTTTAAAGATACTATTCATAAGATCCATAAATATAGGCGATGCACTGCTCAACCCGAAGGACATAACCACAAACGCAAAGTGCCCATACCTAGTCTGGAAAGCTGTCTTTGGAATGTCACACTCCCTTACTTTCACTAGGTGATACCCGAAATCTAAGATCAATCTTAGAGAAGTGACTAGCCCCTTGAAGTATCAAAAAGGTCATCAATCCTTGGTAGAGGGTACTTGTTCTTTATGGCGACTCTATTAAGTTGTCAGTAATCAATGGACATCCTAAGAGAACCATTTCTTTTCTTAACAAATAACACTGGTGTACCCCAATGTGACTTACTAGGCCTTTTGAAACCCTTCTCTAACAAATCCCTCAATTACTTCTTCAACTCTTTCATCTCTACCGCGGCCATACGGTTAGGGGGAATAGAAAAGGGTTAAATGTCAGGAAAGAGGTTTATTTCCCTTTTGGGAGGAATACCGTGAAGCTTATCAGGAAAGACATCAAGAAAATCATTAACCACCGGAACCAACTCAATAAGAAGAACTTTGGAGTCAACATCCCTAACCCTCACAAGGTTAAGATACAACTCTTAGAAATCAACTTTTGGGCTTTGAGGCAAGAAATGAATCTACACTTGACCACCACATCATGACTTTCCCACTCAAGGACGGGCTCATTAGGGAATTGGATTTTAACTCTACGCGTTCTACAATCAATAGAAGCATAATATGTATGCAACCAATCCATCCCAAAAATGACATCAAAATCCACCATATCTAACTCAACAAAATCATGAGGCAAGATTTTATGCAATATGAACACGGGACAATTTTTATAGACTCTTTTAGCAACAATGGACTCACCAATGGGGTAGACACTTCATAAGTTCACAAAACAATTCGGGACTAACATGAAGCTTTTTGGCAACAAAAGGAGTAATAAAAGAAAGAGTCGCACCTGGGTCTATCAAAGCATACACATCAAAATCAAAAACCTTTAACATACCAGTGATGACATCGGACACCTCATCCACCTGTTGCCTCCCTTAAAGAGCATAGAATCTATTTTGCCTTGGAGCACCCCCTTGTTGGCATCCTCTTTCATTTTTGCACCTTGGCCTTGTACACGACCATCTCTACCTTTATTTGGAGAACGAGGACAATCAATCACTTTATGACCCACTGCACCACAACCATAACAAATATTAGAGTTTTTCAAACATGGACCATTATGGTTCCTACCAAATCTTTGGCACATAGGGTTAGGCACCCTACCACCACCACCTTGGAATCTTGTATAATCATTAGCAAATCTCCTATTAGGAGCCTTGGAATACCCTTGGTGTTGAGGAAATCGGCCACCCTTGGAACCTTGGAATCCACCTTCAAAATGAGCCCTCTTGGACTCACCACTTCTTCTGTTTCTAAATTTTCCCCCCTTTAGTTGTTCGGTATATGTCATGAGGTGGGAAAAATCCATATAACCTACTAGTATGGCAGTTCGACACTCCTAATTAACCAAATTGGACACACCGGACACATATTTGTTCATCCTTGATCTTGGCTCGGCAACAAATTATGGGGTATACTTGGAGAGTTAGTTGAACTGGAGGGAATACTCCCTCACACTCATGGAACCTTGCTTAAGGTTCATAAACTCCAACATTTTAGCCTCTCTTAGCTCGATAGGAAAGAACCGTTTGAGGAATATGGTTTTGAACTCCTCCCAAGGAATAATATCATCATCTCTTCTCTCCAATTTCCACTGGGTGAACCAAATTTGGGCTATACCTTTGAGTTGGTAGACCACTAACTCTGCTTTCTACTTTGAATTGACCCCCATGATTGATAACACTTTTTAAACCTCATCGATGAACTCTTGGGGATCCTCATCCGTCATGGATCCATAGAACTCTGGTTTGTTCATTATAGTGAAGTCTCTCACCCTAGAAGCCATAGTGGGAGAATGAGGGGCTTGGACCCCTTGGTAAATTTGGTTGGTCATAGCACGAGCCAACATTGTAATAACATCCCGAAATTCATCTTGAGCTACTCCTCGACCTTGAGGAGCGGGAGGAGCCTGTTGCTTCTCTTCGGGTGTAAGAGCTCTCCTCAGTCTCCCTTTTGGAATCAGCATGATCTAGAAGAGAAAAGAGCAATCGTTAGGGGAAAGGCCTTACACTCATGTCTGAAGCACGATATAGACCATGAAGAAGCGAAACATTTCCTAAAATACCTCATAGCCTCCCATTCATAGGTGTAGCTCGCTTTACAACCATGAATAAGACTAAAAATGTGGTGTTTTGATTCCGAGGACCATTAACAACCTACTGCTCTGATACCATATTTTTCATGACCCAATCCTAGGGCCTAGATGTGACGCGGCGAATGGGAACCCGAAGGGACCCCAAACAAGCCGTTTAGCGTATTATTCACACATCCTTGGTCACGAAAGTTAAATTAACAACATAAAAGATATAAATTAGGGGAAACAGGACTAACGAAAGACTTGATATTCATAAAATAATGAAAGAGTCAAGTTTATAGCATAAGTACATCAATTATCCAACAACACCTCTAACATGGGGCAAGCTCTTCTATTTTGGTTCATGGAGCAGGGGCCAAGACACTTTCCCGGCTCACCCTCATAGTATCAAATGTTTAACATAAGGAAATATCAAATAGAAAGAGTAACATAGATAGCATCCTCAGACTTGTGGATTCACCAAAGCTTATCTCTAAAGCACCGAACTAGCCACGCAAAGGATGACCGAGAGGTGCTCCGATACCTACATTGCAAAATCATGTAGGCATAGAGCATGCATTAGTACATTTAAATGTAGTAAGTATATTGGATGCAATACAACAAGACATAAGCCATTATAGTCAAAATGCATAATCATAAGCAATGGATAATATAATATTAATATAACATGCATGACAAATGCTTGAAGTAAAACATGCTTGCAAATCATATAACTTGCATAGTACATATTACATGTGGGAAGAGACCATAATCAACATAGCCTAAGCAAACTACTACTTGGAATCCAAGGCATATCACCCCCTTGTAAGGTGATTGAGGTACCCGCCCCTCAAGAAGGTGATTGGGCATGTCACCCCCAACAAGGTGATTGAGATATGTTACCCCTCAACATGGTGATTGGGCATGTCACCCCCTCACAAGGTGATTAAGGCATGTCACCCCCTCAACAAGGTGATTAGGCATGTCACCCGTTAATAAGGTGTGGTCTACTTTCAACATCATAGATACTTTTCATGAATTCAATGCACACATATAAGCCTTTAGTCATCATAAAGTTGCTTGAATTACAAACCATGTAATAGATCATCAAAAACATGAGAATCCTTGTGAGGACATTTTATCATACACTTGGCGGGTTCGTAATGCTTATTCAAAATCTTGCAATTCTAGAGTGAAATAATATAAGAAAACTTAATGTAAATCGACCCACCTACATATAGTAAAACCCTCATGTAAGATACCTTGAAATCTATTCTCAAATCTCATAATAATTCATAGTTTCATAATGCAAAACATGCATAATCTCAATAGACAAAACCAATTCATTGTATAAGCTTGAAATAGATAGACATGCATAATCAATCAACATTTTATAAAACTCCAACATAATTTATGCTCATATTTCATAATAATAGATAGCCATAAATAAAACAACTTGAAAACATATAATTTTCATAAAAATGAAGAGTGGACTCCATAGGTGAGAGGATCCAATGGATGAAACATATATACCTAAATTTGGGGATTCCTCGATGTAAGCTTAGAAGGAGACTTGAAGCTTGGATTTAGTTCTTGAGATCTAATGTGAGCTTGATATCCTTAGATTTGGAATGAGAATTTTGATAAAGTGATGGAGAGGTTTTAGATTGGGTTTTTGAGTGATACAGAGTTGAAAAATGGCTAAGTATAGGATATTTTATGCTTAAGTTGGCATGGGGGCTATGACCCCAATTCCCTTGGCTGAAATAGGGAAAATAAGGAAAAACTAACACTGCTCTGTGATGGGTCCGCGTCATGGAGCCATCGCGCACAACTACTATTTTTGAAAAATATACGAAAATCATTTTTCACTACGGGTCTTCTAAAATCTGGGTTATACCCACTTCCCACTCAATTTTGGCCCGATCAAGAATATGAAGTTGGATTTTTCATATCACTCATGGATTTTGAAATATACAGAAATTATGATTATGGGCATTTTCGAAGTACACTTTGGGGCATTTCACAATCAAAATAGCCCGATGAGGAGAAAGCAATTCCATACCCAATATAACGTAAAAATTAATCATATATAGGATAATCATATCAACCCAAGTATTATAGCTTAATAAAGTCACAAGACAGGATAGGTATAATCGACCCACTACTAAGGGCTTACCTACTAGGGTTGAAACATGAATAGGCACAAAAATAGTATCACACGGCAAGTCAAAACCCAAGGAAAAGCACATAGATACATAAGAATAAGTGGAGCCAGGATCGAATAAAATAGATGTAGGGCGATGGCAAACCAAAACCATACCTGTAATCATGACCCAAGCCTAGGGCTTAGACGTGAAATGGTGAATGAGAAGTCCAAAGATAACCCAAACAAGTCTCTTGACATATCATTCACAATTCCTCGATCGTGAAAGTAAAATAAACCACAATCATAAGATATTTGGATAAATAGGGAAAGGGGACTAAGGGAAAGCTTTGAACATAATCAGGGTGTAAAGAGTCAAGCTTATAGTATAAATACATCACAATATCCAACATACAACTCTAAATTAGAACGAAATGGGGGCCAAGACACTTTCTGGGCTCACCCTCACAACATAAAGTGTTCAACATAAGGAAGTCATGAAAAAGCAAGAGAAAATAGATAGTGTCTTCGAACTTGAGCACTCACCAAAGCTTGTCTTCAAAGTATCTCACTAGCCCCGTGGAGGATGATCAAGAGAATCTTCGGTTTCTACATGGTGATATCATGTAGGCATAGAGTATACGTTAGTACGTTTGTATATACTAAGTATGTAGGATGCGATGCAACAAGACATAAGTCAATATAGTCAAAATGCATAACCATAGTCAATAGATAAATATAATCTCAATATGGAATGCATGATCAATGCTTGAAGTAAAGCATACTTGTAAATCATTCAACTTGCATAGAATATAATACATGCGTGGGAGGAGATTGTAACCAACATCGACCAAGTAGCTACAACTTGGAATCCAAGGCATGATACCCCCTTGGTGAGGTGGAACGGGCATGACACCCCTCGGCCAGGTGTGGTCTACTTGTGAAGGCAAACCAAATATGATAACATGACTAGATAGATCCACTACTATAGAAAGGGTAATAATCGTAATCCTATCGTGGCACATAGTTTAGAGACAAAAGATTTTATGTAAGGACCCCTTGAGTCGAACCCCATCTTAAGCTAAGTCAATCAATGCTAAGTCAAATCCCATGAATTACTTGAAATAATCATAACTTTTATAGCTTGTAGGAAACATGACATGAGTAGCTCTTGAAACATGCTTGACCTCTAGTTGTGAGTCTAACTTGAACATGAGAGTAGACAATTATACATGAACCCTTTCTTTAACAAGAATGGCTCACATGAGGTAAAATCTTGAAATAGGGCTTAATTGGATATTTGTTAAATCATTGATAATTTCATGAATTTAATACATGCTTGAAATCCCATAGTCATCATAAAGTCACTTGATTTGTAAAACATATAAGTAACTTGAGAATTCTTGACTTGACATTTTGTCAAACACTTGGTGGGCACTTGATGCTTATTCAAAATTATGTAATTCAAGAGTGTAACAACATAGGTAAATCAATTCAAAATCAACCCACGAACATTATAGTAAATCCCCAAATTAGATATCATGAAATCCATCACAAAAGTTCATCATAGTTCATAGCTTTCATAGCTCAAATCATGCATAGTATCAATAGACAAAGATCAACTCATATTATAAGATTAAAATAGATATTCATGCATAATCAATAATATTTGATAAAATTCCAACATAATTCATGCTCATATTTCATAATAAGAGATACCAATAAGTAACATTACTTGAAATCATGCAAATTTTCATTGAAAAAAAAGGAAGATTGGGCTCCATGGTGAAAGTACCCAATGAATGAAACTCATATACCTAAATTCTGGAATTCCTTGATGTAAACTTTGAAGGAAACTTATAGCTTGGCTTGAGTTTTTGAGATCCAATGTGAGTTTAAAATCTTTGGATTTGGATGGGAATTTTGATAAAATGTTGGAGAGGTTTTAGAGAGGGTTTTATAGTGATATAGAATTGAAAAATGGCTAATTATGGGAGATTTCACATGTAAATGGGCATGAGGCCATGACTCCAATACCCTTGGGCTGAAATAGAAAAAAAGGAAAAACCAACACTGGTCTGCGATGGGTCCGCGTGGCAGACCAAATGCGTACAACCACTGTTTTTTGAAAAATTAGGAAAAATTATTTTTTCCTATGGGTCCTCTAAAATCTGGGTTATACCCATCTCCCACTTATTATTTCCCCCTAATCGAGAATATGAGGACGGATTTTTTATATCACGCATGAATTTTGAGATATATGAAAATTACAATAATGGGCATTTCTAAAGCACATTTTTGGGGCGTTTCAATATGCCTACTTCAAAAAGCATAAATGGCCACCTCGGCCACAACTCGTAGAAGTTTCTTCTCTACCACCAGAATGGGTAGTAATATCACCTACTCCTCTACCACCCATACATCCACCTTTATCAGTCTGACCACTACCACAATCCTTAGTCCGCAGGGCTGAACCTCTGGCTGGTGGTGTCGAATCTCTGATCGATGCTGCAGACTATGAAAGGTAGAGCCAACAATGGGTTCGTATAGGGCACTGTCGAATCAAATCATCAGGAGATCCACACTCATAGAATGATCTAGGGGTGGACCAGGACTGTAATGGAGCAGAAGGGATGTTGTAGTCTCCTCAACCCTAAAGCCTATGTTGGGAACCAAATGAACTCTGACCCGTACTATAAGAGTCACGAGAGCCATGTTCTCTCTCTGAAGCTGGCAAAGCCATATGAACCCTATGACACTGAAACAAATCACTTCCTCTGGCCATATGTCTACCTTCTAATGAGGCACTTGAGTACTGTTCTGAAGTACAAACCCTTTTGGGTTCCCCAAACTCCTCTCTCCGCATTAACTCTGCATCCTTGGCAACAATAACAAATAGATACCCAAAATATCGATTATCTGATGGGAAAGTCAACCCTTTATCAAATTGGCAAACCTTCTCCTAGAAGGCTGGAATAATAGTTGTAGCATGATGGGGTAATTGACAAAAGTGGATCTCATACTTGAAAGTGGTCGTGGTGCCTGCCTCAAACTCAAAACTCAGATGGCTCTCCACATGGATACTCTAAGGAATGAACTGATCATAAAAGGTACTAGAAAATTCCTCCCAAATCATTGGGGGAGACCCCATTGGAAAGGATCCTATATAAGTCCTCCACCACTTCCTAGCTGGCCCACGGAGCTAGAGTAACATAACTCACACCATGCATCTCTGTTGGCCCCAATACCTCAAGTAACTCCTTGTACATCGTCAAGAACTAGTGAGCATCCTCAGTCTTGCCACCTTAATTGAGATGGCTCCATCTTCCAGAATTTCTATATCTGCGTTATTCATCATCAGCAAAAGACCGCTACTGCTAGCATCTCAATAATTAGAGCAGCTAGTGGCTGCTCCACCTTAACCTGGTCCTTAGGGGCCTACTACTGACCTTGGGGCTAAACTCTGATCCGAGTTTGTGGAATACTAGGTGTGAGAGCGGTGCTACATGTCTGCCCCAAAGTCTCAAGTACACTCAAAACTCTTAGTAGAGTATCCTAGAGTAACTGCGCTATAACATAATCATGAGGAGACTGCTCTTATCTCTAGGATCCATGGCTGGTTCAGGGTAAATACCTTACTCATAATCCCTCAGTGGTGCGACTCCTCAACCCCGGGCTCTAGCTTGTCATAAAGCGTGACCCCTGCCCTTAATTGGGGTCTCAATAGCAATACCATGGGCTGCCTACCCTTAACCTAAAGCAGTTGTAGCTCTATTCCTTGCCATCTGTCAAAAAGATACATGACCACTTATCTCTTAAACAAAATCCATGCACGAATTGATTAGAATGAAGTAAAAGAGAATTTCCTAACAGTCTCTGTAGCCTCCTAAGGATAAGTGGTAGACGTCTCTGCATCAATCCTTAAGACTCTACTCGATTGGGCTTGTACACCTGTGAGACCGATAAACCTGGGGCTCTGATACCAATTGTCACGACCTGAAAATCGATCATGATAGCAATCACCTAACACCAAGATGAGTTAGATTAACATTTAATAATCCAACATAACAATAATAGTGGAAGATAAACTGACTAAATAGGATAGCTAAACATACTAAATCAAAAACTAAAACATTCCCAAGACTTGTGTCACATGTACAAGCCTCTAAACACAAAATACTCAATGACAATAACAACAAAATCCAATCTAACGTTGATGAATACAAAAATAATGGAATCCAGATATGGCTGAAACAATATTCATCAACTCCATAAATGCGGCTGGGGAATTAATCAGCCCAAAGGACATCACAAGGATCTCATAGTGCCCATACATAGTCCAAAAAGTTGTCTTAGGAATGTAAGAAGCCCTAATCATCAACTAATGATATCCAAATCTCAAATCAATCTTGGTAAGCATGGCTGCACGCTAAAGCTGGTCAAGAAGATCATCAATCCTGGGGAGAAGATACTTGCTCTTAACTGTCACTTTGCTCAATTGTCTATAATCAATACATTTCCTCATTGTACCGTCCTTCTTTAGAAAAAAGATAGGGGCACCCCATGGAGACACACTGAGGCATATGAACCCCTTGCTCAAGAGATCTCGGAGCTACGCCTTTAGTTTATTTAACTCGGTTGGAGCCATACGATAAAGAGAAATAGAAATGGGCTTGGCACCTGGCTCAAGATCAATGGCAAAGTAATTGTCTCTATCAAGAGGGACTCCAGGAAAGTCTGAAGAGAATAAATCAAAAAAACCCCAAACAATAGGAATAGAATCCATTGGTGGTAGTTCAACACCGGTATCACGAAGAAAAACCAAACATGCAAGACAATCCTGCTCCAGTAACTTTTAAGCCTGAACATAAGATATGACTTTATTAGGATAGGAGCCACTCGAACCCTACCATACAATAACCAATCTACCCGTAATAGCCAAAGTAACAGTTTTAGCATCACAATCGAGAATAGACCAATGAGGAGAAAGCTAATCCATCCCCAATATAGCATTAAATAAATCATATCTAGGATAATCATATCAATGTAAGTCTCATAGCCTGATAAGGTCACAAGATAGGATCGGTACATCTGATCTTATACTAAGGGCTTACCTACTGGGGTCGAAATATGAATAGTCAAAGATATAGTATATCACATGACAAGTTAAAACCTAACGAGAAGTACGTAGTCAGATAAGAATAAGTTGAGCAAGGATTAAATAACACAGATGCAGGGCTATGGCAACCTAGAAAAATACCTATAATCACAGCATCAAAGGCCTCTTCCTTGGGCCTTCCCAAAAAAGCTTAAAAATGGCCACCTCGACCACCAGAATAGGTAGTAATATCACCTGCTCCTCTACACCTGCATGTCCACCTCTATTAGTCTGACCTTACTTAAACATTAGAAATCAATATCTAAAAGCCCTCAAATTCCATCATTAAAAATCCAAAATTATAAGTTGAAAATACAAATTAATCAATGACAATAATTGAAACTTGTTAGAAAATAATTATCCAATCAATTTATCTTTTAAAAACCTTCAAAATCCTCTATAGAATGAACCTTGGAATGCCAAAAATAGTGGAAAGGGTTTAACTCAAGTCTTTTAAAAAGTCCACTAGTTCAGGACCAATTAACACTCTGTGAATGTAGATGAGTATCTAATGAGTCCATATTTTTGGCTCTTTTGGGTTTGATTACAAGGAAACATTGCCCTTAGTATGTTATTCCAATTTCTAACAAATATGCATATGCTATGACATGAAATTGATTTAAAAGTGTACAAATAGGTAAGACTTGGTAGAATCTTGAAAAGTAAGCAAAAGTGCAGAAAGGCGGTGAATAGTGATGTCATCAACATTGTCAGTGATCTGCCAAACACTTATGGAGATCGCCTATCTAAGCAGCAACCAAGGTTCTAGGTTAAGTTAAGAATGTGATCAGAATTGATGTCGCAAAGCATACTCTTTGATCCGCTGAAATGCACAAATGATCTCCTAAAGTTGCAGCACTTAAAGCCCTAAAACACCGACAGAAAGGCGATATAAAGAATATTTTGGTGCATCGCCAAATTAGATAGGCGAAGCAAAGATTCATCGCCTAATATTGTAGTAGAGAAAGCCTTTTAAAGATGCACAACAAAGTGGTCAAGTACACATTCGGTACATCATGGGAGTGCCCGACGATGGTCAGCTTTGACTGCCAAATTGCATTGCACAATATAAACTTTTACATATTTGCATGGAGTATATAAGCAATTTTAGAAAGGATATTGTACATTATCAGTTCATTCCATGTCAGAACAATTAGTATGTAGTAGTACATAGAACTTTCCTCTTAGAGTACAGGGTAGTTAGGGGTTTGAAGCTTTTGGGCATCAAATTATAGAAGATTGGTTGATGATAATCAACTGATTTGTACCCAATCTTGTTACCCATGAATTCTACCACTTTCTATGGTGTTTAGTCTTTGATTTCTAGCATGTGCAGCTAAACCCCCCATGTTAGGGTTGTGCTATTGATATGGGTCTTTGATTTATTTATTGGATCTTTGATATCTTGACATATTTATAGTTGATTTAGGTGAATTTATATTCATTCCTATGTTTAATCTATAATTTCAATGTTGCAAACTTGAGGTTTTACTTTAGATATCGGATTGTTACCTTAGTCAGAACTATTAAAGTGTGGAATGGATATAATGGTTGGAAATCTCTTGGGGTTTCAGTTGAATTACACAACCATGGATTCAGTGGCCAATGTATTAGCAGTTTTATTGAGACTTCTTAGGCCAAACATGTTCTTAGCAGTCCGCGTATGATTTCTCAGCCAATTCATACTTTACCCATGCATCATAGTGAATTGGGTTACAAGCAACCTAGCCTATTCACTCAATATTAGCTCATTTAGTCAAAGTATCTAGACTATTTGGTAGATTGATTCTCATATTAGCACATCCTCAAGATCTTCCCTTAATTGCTATTTAATTTGTTATTTAGGACTTGTTTAGCTGAACTCTTACTTTGATTATTACAATCCCCCCAAATCTTACAATTACTTGGTCGAATAAATCACTTCCACCTTGAACAATGATTCTCTGTGGTATTGACCCCATCCTCTAAACTTAGGCTATTATGCTGATGATGATCACCCCTTCTGCCTTTGAGTAGTCGAGTTGAGCGACATCAACAATGGCGTCATTGTCGGAGAATCAGCATGTTCATATTAGAAGTGTTTGTTGAGCTTTTTTCTTGTAGTTAGAATTGTTTTTACTATAGTCTTGTTTTTTTTGTTGTTGAACAATAGGTGTGAAGATAGAGGAAGATGAAAATGTTCATCGTGAGAATGTTGAAAACATGAACGATATGCAAGATGTTAATTGTGTTAAGGTTAGAAGCATAGGTGCCGGAGGAGTTAATTTTCATGTAAGCCGGAGAAGTTAATTTTCATGTAAGAAGCACCATGTTGCAACTCCTCCAACTAAAAGGACTGTTCGAAGGGCTCGGTCACGAAGATCCTCATGAACACTTGAAAAACTTTGTTGTTATGTGTCTCACATTCAACTTCAGAGGAGTGAGTCGGGATGCCATTCGACTAAGGCTATTTCGTTTCTCCATCACCAAAGAGGTATTGAGGTGGCTAGCAGAGTTATCTCATGATTCTATTACTTTATGGGAGTAGCTGCAAAATTCATTCTTTAAGAGGTTTGTCCCTCCCTCGAAGATGATAAAATTAAGAAGAAGTATCGAGAACGTCAAGAAGCTAGAAGGTGAGCTGTTGAAATATGGATCTGGTTTTAGAAACTCTTGCTTCAGTGCCCTAACCATGGAGTTCTGGACCATATGCTCTTTCAATACTTTGGCATGAGTATTGATGCTACAAACAAAGGAGTAGCTGATCAATTAGTGAGGGGAAGCTTAATGACACAATCATCCACTGAAGGTTGTAACCTCTTGGATGGCATGACAAAGATTTTAACCAAGCGTGGTACACAAGAGATGACATAATAACTTTACACCACAGAGACCCAACCAAGGAGCAACTTGCTAAAGACTAAGAAAGGGATAAGAATATAGCTGAGATGTTAACTCAACTTGATCTTTTAACCAAGCACGTCATGGGAGGAAATCATAAAAGTGTTAATGCTGTGGAAGCTACCGAAGATGTGATGTTTGAGGGTATATTTTTTGAGCGAAGTTATAATGAAGAATTGCATTACATGGGAAACAAATGATGGGTTCTTGTCCAGCTTTCCAAGGCCACCTAGCAATCAAGATTGGAACAACAACTCCAGATGGTGAGATTGTGCATGCAATGATCAACCTCAAGTAAAGGGTTAGAGGAACCGTGGGGGAGATAAGTACACTCCATCTCATGATAGGGTAAAGGCTGCTGAACCATTGGTTAATCAAGAGAATCCTTGAACCAAGGATATTCTTTCCCGAATCTTACATAAGGTGGAAGCCTCTGATAAGTTTCGAAAGGAGATAAAATCTGATTTTACTCAATTGAATTAAATTGTGACGTCTCATTCAGCATCCTTGAACATTTGGAGACTCAACTTGGGAATATTTTAGCCAATCCAAACCAACATCCAAAATGAAATCTACCTAGTGACATGGTGGCTAACCTAAAAGGGAATGATCGACAGTGTTTAGCCATAACTACTCGTAGTGGAAAGATGGTTGAAAGAACTAGACCATCACTTGATGTTGACAAGGGTTTGGAAGAGGTGGAAGAAAAAATGATGTGATTGTGGTGGAAGATGATGAGCATGAAGCTCAGGTTATAGATGATGATGTTCTTGGTAATCCCACGAGTAATAAGCAAAGGAAGAGTGGGAATAATGCAGCGAAAGCCAAGAACACTCTCCCCAAAAATTCAAGTCCAGCTTTGAGCCCAAACACCTCAATTCAAAGTTAATCCTCTATTGCCACAAAGATGAAGAAGAAAGAGAAGGATGTTAAGTTTCAAGAGTTCCTTTCTATGTTCAATTCATTGTCAAAAAAAATGTTCCACTTGTAGAAGCATTGATTAAAATGCCAGGACATGCTATGTTCATGAAAGAACTGGTGACAAAAAATATGACTCTTGAGAGTGAGACAATTGAAGTGTCTCACAACTGCAATGCAATCTTGACTCAAAAATTGGTGACCAAGAAGGGGCGTTCACCATTCCATGCACAATAGGAGCCTTAATATTCAGTAAAGCTCTATGTGATTTAGGAGAAAGTATAAATCTCATGCCTCTAGCACATTTGAGGAATTGCGCTTGGAAACCCCTTCACCGACCATAATGCAGCTACTCATGGCTAATCAGTCTATCAAATGACTAGTGAGAATCTTACACGATGTATTGGTGAAAGTGGACAAATTTATTCTCTCTGAAGATTTGTGATTTTGGATTGTGAGGTGGATACGGATGTGCCAATAATAATGGAGAGACCATTCTTAGCTACCAGACGAACTATGATAGATGTTGAGAGGGGAGATATAAAATTTAAAGTGAATGACGAGGAGGTTGTTTTCAACATATGAAAAGCTTTGAAACTGGGAGATAATCCTGGGGCATTATCATTAATGGACCAATCTGCAATGACTTGAAGTGAAGAGGAATGATGTTGTGCACAACGTTAACTAAGGCGCTTCTTGGGAGACAACCTAAGGTGAGTAATTTAGTGCTTTCTAGTTTGAATAATGGGTGTTCAATTGTGCAGGGATGAAAAAAAAGTGGAAATGGAAAGTTGATATTGGTGACCAGGTGAAACTACTAGGCGCATCATCGAGCCACGTTGGCGACCATTAGTTAGACCACTCTTTGATTCGAGTGGTGACTCTTGAGCTGTTGTCAAATTAGTGAACAAAATGTCCAATCAGTAAATAGCCAATTCTAGTCAGCGATAGTTAGTTTGACTGCATTTCAGGGTGGAAGACAAGGTGAGCTCACTATAAAAAAAAGGTGATTCTTAGCACACTTGGTGCAGTGCCAATCATGCTAGCGGTATAGTTCAGTGTCGCCGAAACGTATGCTCACCAACCTACTTAAGGGTTTTCAAATGCCTTGGCCCTTTCACTTCCTACCTTTCCTCTTTTTCACTTCCCTTTCACACCAATACCATTCCCTTTTTTTTCGTTTAAAATTTTTCACAAAGAGGTTTGAGGATATTGATCAAAGGGCATCACCAAAGGTTTCATCATGTCTCACTACTAAAAAGATATGATTTTTGCTCTTGTTTTAGTTCTTTTGAAGAAAACCATTGTTTGAGAAGTTGATCAGGGTTTGTAATATGATAATCATACCTTAAGCTTTGAAAATCTTGTTAAGAATTGAGCATGTAGGACTTTAGAGTTATTTTTAAACCTTGTGTTGCATGTATGAATGATTTGTTGCGGGTTTTGGTATCTTTTTATAAATGTCGAGATTGGAGGTGTATGTGAGTTGGGTTAGGTTCATGAATGATGGATCTCTTTCTCAATTATAGATTATTTATGGGTTTTGCCCCAATTTTATGCTTGTTATAATGCTTGAATGTGTTCAATTAAAATTATATCATGATCGTGTGAATATATTATTGAAAAATATTACTTCCTGGATTGATTGTTCCTATGGGCTATGGGTGAAGTATGAATAACCTTTGATCTCTTTTAAGTGATTGAACTTGCCCTATGATAGATTGGGATTTTCTTAAGGGTAAGTTATTGTTTGATCGAGTGTATAGCCATGGAGACCACGTGATAATGATAATCAAATAGTTAAGCATGCATTGACATATTGTTATGGGTTAATCTGTGACTTTCATCCATGTGATCTATGAAATTGTTGAAGTATGAATGAATCGATGAAGAGCCTCGCCAGTCACGACAGACAATGTTCATTTTGACCACCTAACTGCACACGGTGATGCACTCAATTATTGCATACACTGCCTTACTTCCCTAAATTTTTTGAGGGTCTGCTATAACTTTCGATGATGAACCCTTTTAATCGCCGAATTAATTTTGTGTATTGCTGAATGAGCATGAGTGTTACCGAAAGTAGGAGTGACCCTAAGTTTAAAATCTATTCAAAAAGACAACGAGCTATTTGACTGTCAAATCAACTTGGCGATTCATCGAGCATGATTAGCAGTCTAATTGACCTGTCTATTACTTTTTGTTCTTGATTGTTTTGTCAATGCTTCTTATAAGAATATTGGAGTCTGTTGTGTAGAATGACCAAGAGAAAGTATGTTCAATCCAAGTCCATGAGACCCTTACCATTGCTAACAGAGTCCAACCTAAAGAGGCATAAAAGTAAGTCTAGAACCAAGGCCTTACATGGCTCCATCTCATAGTCCTCTAAGAAAACTTAAGAAATCATAGCTCCAAATTTCTTAAATAGGCTAAAGAGCACATGACAATCCTTGATGAAAAGCAATTATTAGTAGAAGGATTAACTGAAAGATACTCGAAAGTTTGGGAAGTACTTAAATTTCGTAATTTTCAAAGCTTTACAATACCTCGGGACCCATATATGCCTAGTCTTGTCTGTTAATTCTATGAAGCTATAAGTCATTCCCAATAGTAAAAGCAGGTGCCAATTGTGTCAAAACCCCTTGATATTTTAGATGTTCAAGGGTGCCAGTTCCATGTGGAGACTAAGATTAATGATATATTAGGTTGCACATTCAGGAGTCTAAGCTATTTGAAAGATCTAATGCAGCTCCAAACTTTTGAAGATATCAAAGCATGGTTGACCTCAGTAATTGGAATTCCATCTCCCTCGTGGTTGAAGGTGGGAGAAATTATTAGGAAGAAAGAGTTAAACATACTCACGCAGTTTTGGGTTGGTTTCATTAGTAGCAATGTGATGCCTTCTCAGAATGACTCTATACTATGCCATACTAAGATCTCGTTAGTTTGTTGCATCATGGATCGAGAGGAGCTGAATCTTGGAGCAATCATCGCCTTAGAGATCCTCTTCAGAGCAAACCAGAAGCAAACTTTTTTGCCATTTTCAAGTCTCATTACAACCCTATGCAAGCAAGCTTGAGTCCTAAAGAACAAAAAGATTGATACGAAGGTGACTCCATCGGCGACCACTGATATCTGGTGGATTAAGGCTGGGTACTTGAAGGATGGGGAGGATAGGGCTAGGAAGAAGTCGACTAACACAATATCGGTGATTGATGTTGAGGTCCTTGAGTCTGACAGTACAAAGCTGGGTACCGAGGTAGGTATATCTTCTTCATCTCCCACTACAGACTCCTCTTCTGCTCCTATTCCATCTACAAATACAAAGGCCATAAATAACTAACCCCCACTCACAAGGGCCACTATTTTCGTAATTGGCCTCCTGGCTAAAATCACTGATTTTTGGGTAACCAGGGTAATGTCATTTGTGCCCACATTAGTTGAGGTAGCCATAGCCAATGCTTTGAAGCTATATGTTGAGGCTGAGGTAAAACAACATGAGCTAATGGAGGCTCATAAGCTGAATATAGATTGGCTCAAGGCTATGATTAATGACAATGGGAAGGAGTTGGTTAGTTTAAAAAATAGAATTGTGGAAGTTGAGAAAACAAGTGGTGGTAGTGCAAACACATTGGCTTTGAAAGCCGATCTTGATGAGTTGAAGAAAGGGGTGACATCCCTCTGTTCCACTGACTTGAACACATTTTTCGATGGGATGGAAGACCCACCACTCAAGGTGGATGTGGCTACGATCCCAAATGAGGGGCTAACTGTAGATGTTCTAGGTGATGGTGGTAAAGAAATACAGGAGGTGAGCACCCCAAAAATTGATGAGGAGTCATTGGGAGTAGAGCAGAGCTAAGAGGACCAGGAGGAGCTAGATAGGGTGGAGAACGAGATTGTGGAAGCAATGAAAGTTGCATCTATTTTGGATCAGGCCATGGTAGGTATATCCAGTGTGAATGAACCTAGCCTACTATGCCCGATATTGATATTGAGAGCACACTAGTAGAAGAGGGCATTGATGCCCCCCTCCCCCCACAAACTCTTCTCCAGCTCCACCACCACCACCACAGAAGGAGTGACTTGACAGGGGGATTCTTATATTCATTTCTTTCTCTTATGCTTACTCTTTGTTTTCCCTTGAACATTGAGGGCAATGTTTATTATTTAGGAGGGGTGGAGCTTGAGGAATTCCTTGTCTTCTGGATAGTTTATGTTTTTTTAATGAGATGATGGTGGTATTTTATTTTAATAATGATGTTAACATAGTCAAACCCAAAAAATTTAATTTGGGTTGTAATAGAGTAGGGTTTATTTTTGTTATTTCTTTTGTTTTCTTATTGAATGGATGAATGATTGCAAATGATGTTCTTGAATCAAATTTTTGGCAAACCCTGTGCATAGATGACAAGCGTGCGAATGTAATATCGTGTCTCTAGTGATTAGCAATTCAAGCATTGATGATCCATATCTTTGATCCAGATGGTACCATAGACGAGGAGCATTTACTCACTAATTAGTCCTTTCTTGATAAATCAATCCCTGACTAGATTTGAGAAATCTTGAGTTGACTATGTGAGAGTTGAGCTTGGATATGTGATGATTGAAAAATTGCAAATGTATAGCCATTGTTTGAACACAAAGTCATTTTGCTAATGTGGGATTAGTTATCTAGTTGAAATGCTTGTATTGCATCATTTAGAACTTTCCCGATTTGTTTTGAGATTAACTTGATTAATTCCGGATTAAGAGCGGACCTTAAACCTTTTTTGGTTCCATTAGTCCAATTTGACCACAGTGACATCCCTTGGTAGTGAAATGAATCATTAGTAAGCCCTTTTTGAGCCTTGTTCCCTTCTTTGGTAATCTTGTAACCTTGACTCATATTTATTAAAGACAATTCCTTTTTGTTTCTTACCAATCACTCTTTGAGCTTGAAATGTAGAGAAGTGGCCAAAGGCTAAGTTGGGGCTGTTAGTAGGAGGAAAGAAGTGTCTCCCATGAAAGAGTTAGAAAAAGAGGGGCAAGAATGAAAAGAAAAAGAGTGAAACAAAAGTTTGAAAATTGAGGACCCTCCAAAAAAAAGAGAGAGAAATATCTTGTTGAGAAAAAGAATGCAAAAGGGAGACACTTAGGATTATGAATTAAACACAAAAAAGATGTCAAAAATGAGATGAATGAACAAGGAACCAAAAGAACCTTCGTTCCTGAAAAGATCATGTAGAGTATAAGGAGGGATGAGCCACTATTGATCATATGCTATCTTACCCAACCTTTACTCTATACTACAGTCCTAGAAAAGTCCTTTAGGATCCTAGTCCGAAAGAAAGTCAGGTGAACTACGATTAAGGCGAGACTATGGGTTGAAGCTTACATGTTATTTCTCATTTGGGAGAGTAAGAGTTGAAGAGATCATGTAAAACGCTATGGAATAATCTTGAGTCTTAAGGATCCTCTTTAGCGTGAGGGCAAACGGTGATGTTTTAGGGCAATGCTTAGCAGCTACATAAGCAATTGTGAGGATAGCCATATTTTGATTACTCCTTAGTCATCTCTCGAGGCTTCAAAGTCATGTAAGTGGTTTCTGAAAGTTCGAGAAGGGATGAAAAAAGTGAAAATATATGTGTTGCTCATTGTGGCCCTATTTGCAAGTTCTGATTTGGATAGATTGATATTTGATTTGCTTGAGGGCTAGCAAAGGATTAAGTTGTGGGCATTGATAAGTTCATATTAGATTGCAAGGGAACATTACCCTCAGTGTTCTATTAATTCCATCTTCTAACAAATATACATGTGCTATGACAGGAAATAGAGGTAAAAGTGCACAAATGGGCAAGGCTTGGAAGAATCTTGGAAGGTGAGCAAAAGTACGAAAAGGAGGTAAAAAGCAGTGTCGCTGACATTCTCAGCGATCCACCAAACACTCATGGAGATCATCTATCTATATAGTAACCAAGGTTCCTGGTCATGTCAAGAATGCGATCAGAATCAATGTCGCAAACATACTCAGTGATTTGCTGAAATGCGCAAGTGATAGCCTAAAGTTATAGCATCCAAAGCACCAAAACAATGACAGAAAGGTGATATGAAGAACAATGCGGTGCATCGCCGAATTGGATAGGAAGAGAAAAGAGTCATTGCCTAATGTTGCAGTGGAGGAAGCCATATAAAGATGCACAGGGAAGCAGTCAAGCACACATTCGGTGCCATCACTGGAGTTCTCGACGATGTTTGGCCTTGACCGTCAAACAACATTTCACAGCACAAACTTTCACACCTTTGTATGAAGTATGTAAGTAATGTTAGAAGGGACATTGTACATCATCTGTTCATTCCATATCAGAATAATTAGTTTATAGTAATAGTACATAGAACTTTTCTCTTAGAGTACAATGGGAGTTAGGATTTTGAAGATTTTAGGTATCAAATTGGAGAAGATTGGTTGGTGATAATCAATTGATTCATACTTAATCTTGTTACCCAAGACTTCTGTTGTCATGTATGGTATTCAATCTTTAATTTTTAGCATGTATGGCTAAAACCCCCATGTTGAGGGTGTGCTATTAATATGGGTCTTTGATTTATTTATTAGGTCGTTGATATCTTGACTTATCTTTAGTTGATTTGGGTGAATTTATATCTGTTCCTATGTTTATTCTATAATTTTAAAGTTCTAAGCTTGGGATTTTACTTTAGATCTCTGATTGTTACCTTAGCCAGAACTATTAGAGTATGGAATAGATATAATGGCTGGAAACGTCTTAGGGTTTCAGTTGAAATCCATAGCTATGGAATCAATGGTGAAGGTATTAGGGGTTTTGCTAAGGGTTCTTAGGCCAAGCATGTCCTCGGTGGTCCGCGTATGATTTCTTAGCCAATTCATACGAAACACCCATATATCATAGGTGATTTGGTCACAAGCAACCTAGCCTATTCACTCAATATCAACTCATTTAGTCAATTATCTAGACCATTTGGTAGATCGATTCCCATATTTGTACATCCCCAACATCTTCCCTTAGTTGATGTTTACTTCGTTATTTAGAACTTGTTTAGCTTGACTCTTACTTTGATTATTGAAATCCCCTCAGAACCTACAATTACTTGGTTCAACAAATCACTTCTGCCTTGAACAACGATTCCTTATGGGATCGACCCCAACCTCTATAGTTGGGTTACTATGCTAATGATGATTGCCCCTTCTACCTTTGAGTAGTCGGGTTGAGTGACATCAGTATTCGCGAATGCGGAGGCTAATGGGCCATTGTACTCCGTGAAGCGGAGGCTTAAGGGGGCTTGACACTCTTACACTCTGTGAAGTCGGCCTTATCCTTATGAACACAGAGGTCTAAATACTTTGATCTCCACGAATGAGGAAGTGTAGGCGTGAACATGGAGTGTAATCCCTGATGCGCCAGAAACTAGTTCACACTAGCACACATAGTATAGAACAAAACATGAAAAAGACCCTTGAAATTCATTTAGAACCCTTGAACACAAATCAGACATGGAACCTTATCAGAAATAACATTCTAGACTCAATGCAACTATTGGAATTTGAATCCGGAACCTCATTGGTCCCGAACCCGAGAAAGAGCATTTAAACTAGTTTCGGACTTAGAAACTCAAAATATTCATGAAAACTCTAAAAATTGCAATAGAGATATTTCTAGTGTTCGTTTCATCATCCGGAACCATTGGAACTGACGGAACTCTGATCTGAGCCTCCGAACTCTGATTGTTGATCCAAGTCAAACTTATGATCCAAAATGAACTAAAGTGTAACTTTGGGCCTCAGATCTCTGTTGTAACTCAAAATTCAGTCTTTCAAGTTCTCCTGGACTATGTTTGCCATTTTGAAGCTGATTGAATCGACAGAATTGAAATCCGACACTTGAAAATCAAAATGTCAAGAAAATTCAAATTTGCAACAACTTTAAACCTTGTAAAACTCCTTTCTATAAGATTTCAACATCTAATTTCCAAACTTGACCAGAAACAACTCAAGGCAACTTGAAGGAAGGGGAACATGATAATTTGGCCGAAAATACCAAAAATGACTTTCGAGGTCATTACATCAACTTTCGTAGTTGCTATTCCTAGACCTCCATGCAGTTATGATGTGCTATTCAAATATAGCACTTTTAATTCTTAATAACTTAGAATTTTATTTGTTCTTTAATCATGTAATTAGGTGTGATATGTTTTTATGTATGTTTTTAGGTTTACAGAATTTGACATGATTTTGGGTAAAGTGCTACAGATGTTAAGTTTTTGAGGAACTACGATACACTCGCCTGGTCGTGGATAATTTCATGAGCCGTAGAGAGGTTTCGTGGGTGAGATCCAGTGAAGGGCCTAGTTTCTGAAGTTGCATATCCACGTATTGTCAGACGAGCTATAGAAGATTGTATGAGTTGTGGATTTGTTTCGTGCCTTGAGGATCAGAATTTGAGTAGCTTTTGGAAAGCTGTCAGATGAATCCCTATATGGGCCGTAAGTCTGAATATGACCCGTAGAAAGGTCTCACAGAAGTGACATCAGTTTTTGAAGAAATGAAGAGTAGGAAGCCCAGGTACAGATTGTAGACCATTATACGCCCTGTAACCTTGCCCATAGAAGCTGTCGAATCTAGTTTTCCTATTTCATTTTGGATTTGTATTTTACTTATTATAAATAGATTTTTTTTATTGTATTTTTGATAGGGAGACGCACAAGAGAATAGAGAAACACCTTTGTGACTTCATACTTTGTGATTTTTTATATCAAAAACATTACTTTATGATTTCTAGTGAAGAATTTGGGATTTCTTGTTCTTAACATTATCATTGTAAGTGCTTAATTATGTTATTCTATATCATGATTATTTCATCTACAATTCTTATGCATAGCTGAATCCACAACTAGAGTTGTGGAAACCATGAAGAATTAACAAGGTAAAACTAGATAATTCGTAATTTTTGGAAAGTGTGCATATATGTATAAATTAATTTTCTTTGTTTTGATTGCTTTTTAATGTTGGCCAATGTTAGAACTCGCATAGTTGTTACTGATTGGATCAAGGTAGTAATGAATGAGAAAAAAAAGATTAATTAGTTGGATTCGATGTGATCCCTCTCATCTAATCAACCAAACTGGATCAAAGGGAGGTTGTACTGGAACAATAGATAAGGATTAGTAATGTTACAATGTGGGGTTAGATCAAACCACGTAGCGAAATTTACGTCTGTCCTGGATCAAAGTGTTTGGTAAACTTAAATTACCTTTTGACATGCTACATACTAGAAAGGATTACGATTATCTAGTAATACTGAGTTAGGGAATCATGAGGAACACAATACCCTAGTTACTTCTCTCATTGGTTTCACAACACTTGTTTCTGGTTTAGGTTTACTTTCTTACATTTACAAAAAAAAATCCCTTTCGGTATATAAGTAGGTTAATTCATTCGACTTGCTTGCAATTATTCCAAGGCAAGACCATATACCCTGTGCATTCGACTCTAACATTGGTTAGGTTATATATCTTGACAATGGTGACATAATCTTCAAAACAAAGGTATAGCTTGGGTGGCATCAAGATTTTGGTGTCATTGCTGGGGAATACGACTTAAGTCTGGCTTAATTTGAGTAATTAAGGAATTAATCCTTATTTCCCTCATTTTATGTTTTTTGTTGTTTTGGTTTTATTTCAGCATGCAGATGTCGTGTATGCATAACACTCATAGTCGAGGCCAACCTTGACTCCGTTTGACCCTGAAATCCAGAAGACAGTAAGAAGAATAGCCCCAAATAATGCGAACAACGCTGCAAATAATGAAGTGAATACAGCATTGAACCAGAACAATAATAATAATAACCCACCACCACTTGTAAATGTTAATCCACCAAAATAGGATCTTCAAGCCACCGTTAAACACATGAAATCAATACAGTCTTGATCCTATAGTGATGGATGCCACTAGAGCTATTGTGTTACATTCATTATCAGATGACAAAAAGTTTTTCATTTTGAGTGGGTTATTTCAAATGCTACAAAATTGAGGGTTGTTCTTGGGCTTACCATCAGAGGATCCATATACTATCTATGCAACAATGTCTTCATATACAAGAGTATGATGGGTAGTTAGAATCTTTGCATGGATGTTGTTGGGATATGTGTTTGGTGATGCAATGCTATGGTTGCTGAGCTCCTACAGAGTTCAATCGCCAGCTCAGCAAAAATGTAGAAGGCCTTCTTGTAGAGGTTCTTTTTAAGGTCAAAGAAGTTGAAGTTGAATGATCAGATCAAAAACTTCAAGCAATTGCCTAGTGATTTGATCATCACTACATGAAAGATCATTGATGATGCCTTGATTGAAATCTTCTATTGAGCCCTGGATGAAATAGCCAAACTGTTACAAACACTATCATGGGAAGCTCATTTTTATATTGTCCCTTTCAGGCGATAGCTGAAAGGTTGGAGAGAGTGTTCAAGACAGACTGTGCATGGGGACAAAAAACAAGTTAACAACTAAAAGCTCATTCTCAGTCAGTACTGATTCGACATAGGCGAAGATAAATGAGAAGATAATGCAAGAGCTTGCTCAGATTAGTACTAATGTGGGGTTTTTGATAAAGTAGAGCCATGAACGTGTGGATGCAGTAGCTCATCATCCTCTATGAACACCCATGTACGAGGAATCTTACTATGAGGAGGACACTTGCTTTGTCACTGATCAGATGGCGGTTTTCCAGACCAACACCCAAGGTTCTAATCAGGACTATTGGTGCCAAGGTCAAAACTTTTACATAGATAAAGCTTTTGAAGACAACAATCGAGGAGGCTACTATGATAGGAATAGGGTCCAAGATAGAGATGCTGATTGGGGACGCCTACATGGTTACAGAAATGGTCTTTTTGTGTCATCACATAATCGAGACTCTATTGGTGGTAGCTCTTGAATTAAGGAGATGTTCGATCGACTATTGAAGAAGGTTTACGCTCAGTATGAGACTTTGAAGGGGATGAAATCTGACATCTCCAATATTAATCAGAAAATCAAGTCTCATTCTATAGATGTCAAGCAACAAGAAAAATAGTTTGGTTAGATGTCGACTCAATTAAACCAGCATTTGAAAGGCATATTGCCCGGTAACGCAGTTTAGAACCCAAAGAATGAGGGGCACTCTATGGTAGTGAAAATACGTTGTGGCAAACAGATCATTAATACCGATGTCGGTTGATTATGATGAGGTTTGTGAGAAGATTGTTGAGAGTAAGGATACTAAGACCGTAGATGCTAGCACTAAGGATGGGTTGAGAGATGTAGCATTGACGGCACAAAAGTTGAAGCCCATTCCTAGACCAGTCACTCCTTTACCTCAAAGACTTAAAAAGAAGGAGAAGGAAGGTAAATTTTAGCACTTTATCTCCATACTGAAGTAACTCTCCATCAACATCCCTCTTATTGAGGGATTGGAGAAGATACTTGGGTATGCATAATTCATGAAGGACTTGGTAATGAAGAAGAGAACAGTGAGCCAATAGCTCTCCCAAGAGCTTTAGCATTATAGTGTAATAGCAACAAGGTCCTTAGTACAGAAGCACGAAGATCATAGAGCATTCACCATACCATACACCATTGGAGATGTCAAGTTCACAAAGGCATTGCATCAACCTAATGCCTCTTGCAGTGTTCAAAAAGTTAGACTTAGGATCCCCTATTCCAACAAATATATGGTTATTGATGGTTGATAGGACGATGAAGAAGCTTGTGGGGATATTGTATGATGTCCTTGTCAAAGTAGAAAAATTTCATATCCCTCGCAAACTTGGTGATCCTGGATTGCAAAGTTGACTTCGAAGTCCTAATCATCTTGGGAAGTCCATTCCTAGCCACTAGGCGAGCACTGATAGATATGGAAACAGGCCAACTCAAATTTCAATTGAATGATAAAGAAGTTGTCTTCAATATCTACCAGTCCATGAAGAGGCCCGATGATCTGAAGATAGAAATTTAGGCACTTGGTGAAGTCTGAGTAACCAAATTCTCCAAGTCATGCCATGACAATAAAGACACTACTTGGAAGGTAACCCAAGATATCTAATGTAACAACTTTGTTTTTGTTTTATTTTTTAACTTTTTGGACTTGTAGGTAGTTTAGTTGTAGTGTTTTGGTTGTAATTTTCGGACTTAAGGATTGGTGGCATATAGGGTAATACTTTGTTGTATGAAGGAAATGTAGGCACAAGGCTAAGTTAGCTAACCAAGGCTACAAAGAGACAAAACATGGTTCTACAACCAGTTCTACGAGTTGTGGTTCACACCACGGCTCATACACTAACTCATGGAACACTTCCATTAAGCAAATTGTTATGCACTCCTGTCCGCGAGCCAACTTTATAGCCCATAAATAAAACTATGGGTCATGAATAGGGCTCGTGGACCCTAGGTAAGATTCCTAAAAGTTTCTAAGTGTTGGGGGTTTCTACGACACATTCTATGAGTCGTATGTCCATATAAAACTCATAGAATGGTCTGTGAGGCCAATCGCCCAAATTAGGGTTTGGAGACACTATGAAACCATGTTCTACAGACTATAGAATCTTCTATGGCCCATAGTTAGGTTTTCATAGCGCTTCAACCTAATTTTTACCCAACCTAGTTAATGTTATAAAAGAGGGGTAAAATAATTTACCCCTCATTCTTGCCTAAATTCCCGAAAATACCCAAACCCTTCCTTTCCCCCGTGTCTCTGACCACTGTCCGACCAACCCACATATTTTCTGGCAACTTTTCGGTGAACTCCGATAGCCTAGGGTTACATGACTTTCGGCCTCCTCTTTTAATTTCTCAACTTTGTGATCTAAATTCGGTATATTCTTGACTCTAATATTCATATATCTCTGGAATTTATATCCTAAGATTTGATTGTTGTTGGGAATGGTGTTTTAAGGATAATGTGCTCAAAATAGGTGTTTCCTATGCATATGAAATAATATTTCATTGAACTTAATTAAATAGTCGTCTTTGCATTAAACCGAGTAATGCTAGAAATTGTGTTTAATAAAATTTGCCATGATGTGTTTGTATGTCTTGCTTGAAATCACATATTCACATGTCATCAGAATTGTAATTGAACTACTTGTTTGAAAAATGGCATGTGAGTATGTGCGTTTGCAAGATAGCACAAATTTTAACTGTTCAATAGTGGTCGAATGTGTTATGAATGTGCAAATTGGTGTTTGACGGGGTAGTTTTATGATTGTCTCATATGGGGTGTTGGGGAACTTGGTAGATATTGAGTGTGCAAAATTGTTTTGTTTTATGTTGATAATGATTGCTTTGCCTTGTTGTTGAAATCATTTTGGAACCCGTTTGATGGACTTAGAAAACCCAAGCTGCTGCATTTTTACAACATGAGGTTTTTCTACGGAGCGTGGATTGAGTCATCGTTGCCTCTCGTGAGTAGAACCAATAGCTTAGGAATTTTTGGAATTCCATAAGATAAAACCTTTTATGGGTCGTAGTTTAGACTACAACTCATAAACAGGTTTTGTAGTGTTCATACCTATAAAATGATAATTCTGGAACTACATCTATGACTCAATCTATGGCTCATAGAATGTTCTATAAGCCACACCTGGTCTTATAGCTGCAATTCCAGTTACTTCTTTTACTGTACCCTTCCACCTATGAAGGACTTCTACAGCCCGTAGTTTTTCCTACTGCTCGTAGACGTGCCTTTGTAGGTTCTTCTGTCACCTTTTCTTGTAACATTTTTCTTTTCTTTCCTATGCTTGTGGGGATAATTGGTGCAATTAATTATGTGAATTTCAGGAACGATGGCACCCAAACCCAGGAAGAGCGAGATCTATTCTATATAGTAAAGATTGAGAGATGAATCCTCAGACACCTCTTTCTTTTTTCATACTTTAAAGGAGAGCAAAGCCTGTTATTCTGAGACCAGTGGGTCCCTCGAGGACCTTGATGTCCATCCAAATTTGGGCACTGAGCAACCACAGACACGAGCAGGTCCCAGACAAACAGTATAACCCTAGACCAAGGACATAGTGGTTCACCGTCCATAGTCTGACGAGGGAGTTGGCAGGGACAACAACTCCATATAGATGACATCCTCCAAAGAGGGATTCGATTCTGGATATGGGGAGGAGTCCGAGTCTAGTTCTACTTCAGTACCCCCAATACCACACTTACCTCCAGATATATTGCCCAATCAGTGGCCTGTGCAGGGCATGCGGCGGATATACTGGATGACCTCCAACATGATAAGCTGGGACAATAGGCCCGTGTTATCTTTAAGGAGCCTTGAACCATCACCTCTGGGTTTGATAGTGTTCTCGGACATCAGGACACCATATCCCAATATAGGTTACTACGGTTGGTAGCTCCGTCAGGGAAGTACTTCTCGGTGATGGCCAGAGAGTTTTATGTTTCATACGCCACCACCGGCATGGAGTCGGCCCCCAAGGGAAATAGACCCCTCGCTCAGCCCCGTCTATCACACACGAGGGTGAGGGGAGTTTAGGTCCACCTATCAAAGGCCACCGTCCAGTGAGTTCTTGCCAGTCCCTAGTATCAGGCCGCTAGGATTACTACTGAGTACGATCATAAATTAGGGCAAACTCATTATAAGGTATTGATGAGAGATCTGGCCCACAAGGCCACATTGATGAGATGGGTTGTTGATCATATTGCTGAGTTAGGACAAGATTCTAAGTGGGTATCTACATCATCGGCGTCCATAGTGAAGGCATCCCTCAGTTTCACCGGTATATTTTGGTGGGTTGTTGTTAGATCATAGATATGGCTGACAAATACTAATAATACTCTGACACTAGATTACATTGTACTGGTTGCTAGCATCTTGGTAGGCTATGATATTGATTGAGCCCACCTAATAGAAGAGCCGATTCATGAGGCATCCTTGAAGAGGTCCATCTCTATCCCCTTCCTGTGCATGGTATAACATCTATGTATGGCAGCGAGAGAGGAGATTCTTCACCACCTGGACTCCTTGATAGAGGTTCAAAGAACACTAGAAGCCAGCCTGATAAAGATTGATGAGAATCCAATAGCCCTCCGACGAGCACCATACCCTCCAGGAGCACCACACCCTTCAGCCCATATGCTAGAGATGTCCGCCGCAGAACCACCAACTGAGCCTATGTCGTTGTCCACCACTGTTGCTCCCACTACAAAGGAGCCCCACAGATCGAGGTTGAAAGAAAAAGGGCCCAATACTATTACTATTATACCGAAGGTCGTGGCCACTCAGTCTGCACATGTTGGCATGATATATATGTCAGTAGTATCCATTCAGACCCTAGTGCAGAGATAGGCATGCACTGAGTCCCAATAGAATCATTTCCTTCGACAAATTAGACCTTGGGTTCACTAGGCCATTTTGGAGGTTAAGGGTTGAGTAGAGTCATACTTTATAGCTACACTTACAGAGAGGCTTCGACCAGTACATAGTGGCATTGACACATTTAAGAAGCAAGTGGAGCAGAGCCTCCGTTTAGCCCAACCTGCTGACTTGACATCCGTCCAGACAGAGATCAAGTAGATCCAATCTAAGAAGATGGCAGAGCATCAACACCGTTTGTGTTTCCTCTATATGACCCTAATAAGGTGGTTGTTGATCTGTTTGGCCTTGAGGAGATACCACTCCCCACCCTCGGGAAGAGGTCCCACCTTGAGATTGATGATCCAGATGCAGCGAGGCAAGAGGTAGAGATAACAGAGGAGGAGCAGTTTGAGGTTGCGAGACTTCACTCCATGCAAGATTAGGAGGCATAACAGACACGTGAGTTAAAGAGGATGAGGAGTTTAGACCCTCCTAACATACTGCTACTATTGAGGAGACCACCAGGCAAGTTGAGGATGGTGAGTCTCAGCTAGAGACAGGCACCTAGGTACATTATTTTTTACCCTTATGCTTTGATATTGCTATATTTTGTGCGTTGAAGACAATGCAAACTCTTTTTGATGGGGTGTGGGTAGTTATAGGCCTTAGTGAAGTCCGAGTAACCATAGCCGATAATTATCCCAAATTTTGAGTCCTGGGAGTTTTCTTGCCTGTGTTCTTTCCCTAAGGACATTTCGTTTATGTTGAACAATATGTTTAGGATATGTAAGTAGTATTAGTAGCATATTATACTAAAGTCAATAGCATATATTATATTTTTTAAAAAATGATACCCAAATATTTTTGTTAGGTAGTTTTGATAACAGCCATATGAAATCGATGATTAACAGTGCTTCTTCAGATAAGTCAGGTTTAATTTTAATGAAAATCATGATTTAAGAGTCTATGTTAATAGTGTAATCAGTGTCAAGTGTGTGTGAGCTTCTTTGCTTAATTCTTATACTGTGTGTCAATCTAGAACTTGCTCTGTTTCTTTTAGACTGTAGGTTAGTTGGTTAGGAAAGTATCTTAGGTCATTGTTCAAATTAGTCCACTTAGCCTAAATCACCAACCAAATGTTGGATGTATTCCTTCATCCTAATGTTTGAGCTTTACATGTACCTTTTTCTTTGTAAACACCTAAGTAACCTAATGTTGTTAAATGTGAAATCCCAAATTTGGCCTTGGTCCTTCCTTTAATATTGTGCACCTTGACTGAGGCAAAAAGCTTAAGTTGAGGGTGGCTACCAAAAGTGCCACTAATTCATAGTTTGGATATTATGCATCTTAACTCAAGCCAAAAGCCTAAGTTTATGTTGGGTGGTGCAAGGAAAATCATGTTAGATGGGGTGAAAGCTAGTGATACATGAAACAACAACAACAACAACAAAAACAACATACCCAGTGCAATCCCACAAGTGGGGTCTGGGGAGGGTAGATTGTACGCAGACCTTACCACAACCTCATAGAAGTAGAGAGGCTGTTTCCTAAAACCCTCATCTCAAAACCCATAGTGATACATGAAAAAGGGGGGAAATTGTCCTATCGGTACAAGAAAATGACTAGATGCCTAAACAGTGAGCTAAAAAGAAAAAGAGTGTGAAATAAGAGTCAATGAGCTAAATATGTGAGTAAGGCACCCAAAAGCGTTTGAAATAGGAAAAGGGGAGAACGAATTCAAAAATAACTATGTTGGTAGGGCAGAAGTGTAGAATAACACAATGTCAAGCAGGACCATTAGTCACTATGTTCCTAAAATATCATACCGAATCCCCCTGAGGCCTACTTTACAAGCTAAGAAAGTCCTATAGTGATCCTTGTCCAAGTAGTCGAAGGTTATACTTGTGAATATAGGGGAAAGCATATGTATTCAGCATAGTGTTTGAAGATCTATTGTGAATGTGAGTGATTTTGTTTAGTCCCAAGCATAAAATCAGAAATACTATCATGAGTGGGATATGAGACTTCTTTTTTGTGAGGGTACTTGCATTAGACTATTGATTTCAGGCTATTTCAGTGATTATTTCTTACTTGTGGTTACCTTTCTTGTCATAGTTGCACTATCACATGTATTGATCTGCATTGGTTTATTTGATGACTATCTGATATGTTTTGATGAGTTAGTGTGGGTATCTATGCCTGGTTTAGTGATAATTTATGCCATTAGATTGATGTTTGTGTGTTGCTATACTGCTTATATAGACTGAGTCCATCACTTGAGGACAAACAACAATTTTAAGTTAAGGGTGTTGATGTGCTGTCAAAATATAATATTTTTGGTGCTTAAAACTTGAAATTTTGTGTGTTCTCGAAGCGATGTTAGTAGGCTTGATGTGTTTTTATATGTGTTTTAAGGACTATAGGATTTGGCATAGTTTTGGCCAAAGTGCTGCAGTTGCTATGTTTTGTAGGATCTATGAGACACTCTACGGTTGTGGAAAATTCCACGAGCCATCGATAGATTTCGTGGGTGAGATCCAGTGAAGGGCCTATTTTTTGAAGTTGAACTGTCAGCCAAGCCGTAGAAGAATGTACTAGTCGTGGATTGGTTTCATGCCTTGAAGATTAGAATTTGAGGAGTTTCTGGCAAGTTGTCAGATGAATCCATGTACGGGCCGTAAGTATGAATATGGCCCATAGAAAGGTCTCTTAGAAGTGACAACAATTTTTGAAGAATGAAGATTACTAAGTCTAGGTACAGGTCATGGAACTTTGTACGGCCTGTATCCTTGCTCGTAGAAGCTACTAAATCTATTTTACCTATTTTATTTTGGATTTGTATATTTCTTATTATAAATAGGTTTTTTTAGGTCTTTTTGACAAAGTGATGCGCGAGAGAACAGAGGAACACCTTGGTGACTTTAAACTTTGTGATTTTTACATAAAAAACATTACTTTGTGATTTATAGTGAAGAATTTGGGATTTCATGTTCTTAACTTCATCATTGTAAGTGCTTAATTATGTTATTTTATATCATGATTCTTTCATCTGCAATGATCATGCATAGCTAAATCCACAATTAGGGTTGTGGGAACCATGAAGAACTAACAAGGTAAAATTGAATAATTCATAATTCTTAAAAAATGTGCATGCATGTATTCATTAATTCTTTTCATTTTATTGATTTTTAACGGTGGCCAATGTTAGAACCCACCTAGTTGTTACTGACTGGATCAAGGTAGTAATAAATGGTAAAAAAGAGATTAATTAACAGGATTCAATATGATCCCTATCGCTTAATCAATCGAATTGGATCAAGGGGAGGTTATACTGGAACAATATGTAAGGGTTAGTGATGCCATGCTATGGGGATGAATCAAATCATGTAGTGAAATTTACATCTTGCCTGGATCAAAGGGTTTGGTAAACTTAACTTACTCTCTGCATACTACACACTAGAAATGATTATGATTATCTAGTAGTACTGAGTTAGGGAATCATGGGGAACATAATACCCTAGTGACTTCTCTCACTGGTTTCACAACACTTTCTTCTAGTTTAGGTTTACTTTCTTAAAATTACGACCCCCCCTCTTTCGGGAGATAAGTAGGTTAATTCATTCTATTTGTTTGCAATTATTCCAAGTCTAGACCATATTCCCAGTGTGTTCGACCCTAACCTTGGTTAGGTTATATATCTTGACAACAACTGCTTACACCTTCAAAAGGGAGGTATTTCTTAGGCGACATCAAGTTAGAGGCTCGTTATGTCTCCTCATCGTTTCTAGTATTTTCTTTGTTTGAGGTAACTGTGGCCTGTCACAGTACCCACTCTTAATCCGACTGATAGAGGCTTCATAGACTAGTGAGACAGTATTACAATATTTCTTTCAGATTGTTATCTATATAGCTTATTTTATTTAATATTATTGAGATCCTCTAAATATTATAGTTATTGTGCTTATTTCTATTCTGTTTCTTGTTGTTTGAGTCCTTCGTTGAGTAAAGTAGCTAGGCAAGTGGTTCGCTTACGACCTGAAATGATTTTTGAGTGTTGGTCGCATCCATAAAATGGACTTAGGACGTGAAATTTTATGGTTAGCTTAACGTCTGTTATGTCATAGCCTGGGATGGTAACCTTGGCATGGCCGACACTTAAAGAACCATTATTGATTTGCCAAGAGAGCCACTTGGCCTCATCATCATGTCAAACTCGACAACGGAAGAATACTCAGAAAAGCCATCATTTTAGATAAGTAAAACTCTTATAAAATAGCTTCTAATGATCAAGTTTGGAAAATAACAACAATCAAACTATCTCTAATCAAGGTCTATGAAGCCTCTATTCATTTACTAGGTGCCCAGACAAGTGTCGGGCTACCTCAAATGAAATAATTCAAATACTCAAAAGAAATGAAAGAAAGTCTCCTTCGAATAGCTAAGAGGGCTCACCAACTCTGAAAGTAAGATATTGTACCTCAATGATGCACTTGTTAAAGTCCTATACCACCTATAACTACATCTTTAATGATGCTAGCCCAAATGCACATCAGTACATAGAATATACAGGCATGTAAAAATGGACAAAGCAAACAAGTGAAGCTCAAACTCAAATCATCAACTCATATTTCAGCTCAGTATATTTTAAAATCATGCTTTGAAAGTAAACTTAATTGTTGTGTAACTCAGTTTAAAATATGATACGCTGAATCAAGTATTTCTTTGGAGTTTCACTTAACGGACATCCAATACCACCACCTTTAGTTTAGTGATGCACAATAAAGTAGACTTCATTACCACGCCTCTCCAAGACTTGCCAAGATAAAGGACAATCAACTCTCTCTTTGATCAGAGATAAATATCCATATTTTTTAGGACATGAGTCACTAGAGTTAACTGCATGACTATCTTGCACTGGCAACATCGTTCATGGGTTAGAGTTGGTTGTTTACTCGCTCCCATATTGGTGCTTAATACTCCTACATAGACTAAATCATGCTTATGCCAATCAACTCAAAACTCTCTCGATGGATCATCTCAACTTAACTCAACCCAATTACTTAATCAACCAATCAAGGAAAATCAATTGTGCGTACAATCATGACTCAAACTCATACTCTGAATGGTCATTTAGACTCCACTCTATCATGCTTATCACATAAAAAATAGAATGCTCATTAAACATGCATAAATGCAGGTAATATGCTCCTCATGCTCAAATCATGCTCAATTTACACAACTCAGACAACCACAGTCATGTGCTCAATCCGATCAATGCAATAAAGACTATATAGAATGAAGCAATTAAAGGTTCATAGAACTGAATGCAAATTTTGTACTCTAATGTCATATAACCAATATGTAATTCCTTATTTCTTTCATAAATAAATACAGAAATTCAAAATACATGCAGGCAACTCAAAGTTAAGTATTCTTAGGATTTCCAATACTTAATTCTTATTCGTGAATTCAACTCAAGTAGATGGAAGAGCACATAGACGAATCAGTCCCATGCTTTAGCAAGCCTTACGTACCTAGAAAAAAGTTTGATGTTCAGCTGACAAAGATTTGTGCTCCAATTTCTCAAATCCCTAGTTCTTCTCCTCCTCTCCTTAGCCCTAACTTTTATTAAAATGGCTCAAAAAGCTTAGGAATGGTTTTCAAAAACTCTTTTTAAGTAAAAAAAAAAACTACATTGGTCGTGGGTTAAGTTTGGAGAGATTGGGAAAAGTCTGGAATGCCCTTTGAAAAGACTGAAAATTTTGCACTACGGCACACCAAGTCTGCGTCACGGACTTGGGCATTTTTAGTGCAATTTTCATTGAAAATTTTCCAATCAACTTTCTAATCCTGTAGAAAATATTGGGATAACTATTAAGTGAAAACCTGATACAAGTTTGTGCAATGAACATGTCACACAATTTTTGGAATTGCGTTTTTGCTTAAAAAAATTATCTTTTGATCTGGTTGCTCTAAAAATCAACAAAGACCATTTTCCCACTTAATTGTTTGTGCTGATTGCGTTTCCAGCCTTAGATTTGCCAAAAGAGTTTGGGAAGATTCTCTCATCTAGAGATATTTTAGTAATTTTACTATGTGTAACATTATCTCCCCCTTGGGACCATTCGTCCTTGAATGAAAAGTTACTATAGTTGAGCTAAAGGCACAAATAACACTCATGAACTATAATAATTAAAAAATACTCAACCCACTCATGCAACCCCAAAACAAAGCAATTGAGCAAATAAACAATCAACAAATCAAACAAATCACCAATCAAGCTCTAGGTTTCTATTGCTATTTCAAATTCATAATAGAACGGAATTCAAAAAATAGGAAGGAATCATTATCGTCAACTCCCTTGTCATTAGCAGGTAGAAATAAATGTGGGTACCTCGCCTTCATATCCTCCTCTGGTTCCAACATAGCTTCTTCTACAAGTTGATTTCTCTACAACACCTTGACGGATGCAATCTCTTTAGTTCTTAACTTACGAACCTATCGATCAAGGATTGAATGGGAATGTCTTCATAGATCAAGCTGTCATTCACTCCAATTTTTTCAATAGGCACAACCAACTATGGGTTACCCAAATACTTCATAAGCATAGAAATGTGAAAGACTAGATATAGAGTTGCTAGCTCATGTGGTAGCTTCAATTCATATCTACATTTCCCACTCTCTTCAAAATAATAAGGACTGATGTACCTTAGAATCAACTTCCCTTTCTTCCCAAATCGCATCACATCCCTCAGAGGTGACACTTTCAAATACACCTAATCGTCGACCTCGAACTCTAAGTCTCCTCTCCTAACTCAGTGTAGGATTTTCCTCAACTCTGTGCAGTCTTCAATCTCTCTCGTATGATATTCACCTTCTTCATAGACTGGTGAACCAAGTTAGGCCTAATCAATTCTGCCTTGCCCACCTCGAACCAACCAATCGATGATCTACATCTCCTCCCGTAAAGTGCCTTATATGGAGCCATCTTAATACTCGAATGAAAACTATTATTGTAAGCGAACTCAATCTGAGGCAAATAGTCATACCCAGTTACCTTTCAAGTCAATGAAGTAGGCCCTCAACATATCCTTTAAGGTTTGAATTGTGCGCTCATCCTGGCCATTAATCTGTGGGTAGATGGCAGTGCTAAGTTCACTTTCGAACCTAATCCTTTCTTAAAGGATCTCAAAAATTGAGCCCCTCTATTTGAGATGATAGACAAAGGAACTCCATGCAATCTTACAATCTCTCTTATGTATAACCAAGCGTAATCCTTTGCCATGTCGATCATCTTTACTGCCAAAAAGTGTCAGATTTTGTCATCCTATCAACTATTACCCAAATTGAAGCATATTGTCTGCAGGACCTCGGCAAACCTATGATGAAGTCTGTGTTGATCATCTCTCATTTTCATTCTGGAATCTTAAAGTTTTGAGCTACTCCCCATGACCTTTGATGCTCAACCTTAACTTATTGGCAATTTGGGCACTTAGAAACAAACTCGGCAATGTCTCTCTTCATTCCACTCTACCAATAGACTTCTCTCAAGTCATGGTACATCTTATTTGATCCCAGATGGATCGAATACTTAGTGTTTTGCACTTCTACCATGATTGTCTCTCATATGCCATCAACATTAGCAACACATAACCTACCTTGATATCTCAATATTTCATCTCCTCTTTTGGCAAAATCCATCGCCTTCTGTTTATGCACATCTGCCTTCAATTGCAGTAAAATAAGATCTTAATCTTGCTTCTCCTTCACCTTCAGTACTAGAGATGATGTAAACCCAATACATACAAGAACTCCACCTTCACTTGATTCATTTGATTGAACTTCTAATCATGTCAGTCTGTAAACCTCTTTAGCTAGCTCATTTTTCTCCTCCTCTACATGGGAGGTACTTCTTATGGATAACTTGCTAAGAGCATTAGCAACCATGTTAGCTTTACTTGGATGGTAGAGGATGCTCATGTCATAATCCTTGAGAAATTCCAACCATCTCCTCTGTCTCAAATTAAGCTCCTTCTGGGTAAAGACATATTGCAGGCTTTTATGGTATGTGAAGATATCAACATGTGCTCCATATAAATAGTAGTGCCAAATCTTGATAGAAAACACCACGGCTGCCAACTCAAGATCATGAGCTGGATAATTCACCTCATCAACATTTAAGCTATCTTGAAGCGTAAGCTATCACTTTTTCCCTCTGCAGCAACACATAACCCAATCCGACTACAAATGCATCATAATAGATTAAAAATCCTTTGTTACATGAGGCAGGGTCAAAACTGGTGTAGTAGTCAACCTTATTTTCAACGTTTGGAAACTCTTCTTAGATTCACCAGACCATTGAAACTTGACCATCTTCTAAATCAGTTTAGTCAATGGTGAGGGTAGGTATGAAAATCCTTCAACAAATTTACGATAGTAACCCGCCAATCCCAAGAAACTTTTTATGTCAGTCAAAAAGGTTGGCCTGGGCTAGTTCTTAACTGCTTCAATCTTTTGGGTATGTACTCAAGTACCATCACCCATGATTATATGACTTGGAAAAGCCATAGACTTGGGACAAAATTTGCACTTCGAAAATTTTGCATATAACTCATTATCCTTAAGCATCTTTAAGGTAATTCTAAGGTGATTATCATGTTCCTCCTCATTTATGGAATACACCAAAATTTCATCAATAACTATAATCGCGAACATATCAAGGTACTATATGAATACTCTGTTCATCAAGTCCATGAAGCCTACTAATGCATTTTTCAACCTAAAGGACATCACCAAAAACTCGAAGTGACTATATGGGGTTCAAAAAGCTGTCTTCAGGATGTTGTATTCTCTCATTTTTAACTAGTGATAGCCTGATCTTAGGTCTATCTTAGAGAAAACAGTGGCACCTTAAAGTTGGTCAAACAAGTCTCCTATCATGGGGATGGGATACTTATTCTTCACTGTTACCTTGTTCAACTGGCAATAGTCAATACACATTCTGAGTGATCCATCTTTCTTTCGCACGAATAGAACAGGGGCACCCCTTCTCTAGAAAATCTCTCAACTACTCTTTTAACTCTTTCAACTCAGCGGGAGCCATCCTATAGGGTGGAATAGAGATAGGGCGGGTGTCGGGGAGAACATCAATCCTGAAGTCAATCTCCTTGTTAGAAAAGTCTCTAGGAAAATCCTCAGGAAACTCGTTTGCAATCGAGTCTGACATGCGAGTAGGAGGCTCAACATCATCAATCTTCAGTCGTATGAGGTGATATAAAAAACCTTTATATATTAGCTTTCTAGCCCTAAGGTAGTAAATAACTTACCCTTAGGTGCAATAAAATCACCCTTCCACTCTAGGACCAGCTCATTCAAGAATTGAAATTTAACAGTTCCTGTCCTACAACTAATGGAGGCATATCAGGCATGAAGCCAATCTATGCCAAGGATCATATTGAAATCAATCATCTCCAACTCTATTAAATCAGTAGGGTGTCCCTCTGATGGACAGGTACTACACAATCTCTATAAACTCTCTCTACTAGAATAGACTTACTAACAAGAGTGGAAATAGAAAAATTCTCAAGCAAACACTCAAGAAAAATCTCAAATCTACTCACATATGGCGTCACAAACGACAGATTTACACCCAGATCAAGCAAAGCATAACAGTCAAAAGTAAAGACTCAAAGCATACTCATCATAACTTCTGGTGTATCCTCTTGGTCTTGTCGGTTCCCCATCGCATACAGACGGTTTGTTCCATCTCCTATCCCTAATGCAGCACCTCTCTAATTACCTTTTGCTGGTGGTACTATTGTAGAAGACTAGGCCTTATTGCCTGACATTGGATATTCCTTCTAGAAGTGGCCCATCTGGCTATACTTATAGCAACTATTTCCCCGCTCTCTACACTTTCCCAAATGCATTCCGCTACATCTTCCACAAGGTGGATTCCCTTTCAAACAAGTGTCATACTGGCCTGAGAGTTGGGACCCTATGTCTTGAGGTTCAGCTAACCTTGGGACTTCTGATCATACATGTTATTTGGAGTCGATGCACTTGCTTATGAGGTGCAGCCTAGATTCCTCTTCTAAAAGTAAGACATATCTCTTTTGTTCTGGTTAGTTTGGCTAGTTTCAGGCCCTGTTGACTTAGTTTTCTTACTCAAGTGCTCCTCTTTATCCCTTTTTTTATCCTTTTCAAGCTGTTAAGCATACACCATGAGTCTAGAGATGTCTATGTCTGGGATCAGCAGAGTTGCTTTACATTCCTTCTTCATATCTTTACCTAAACCAAATATGAACTTCCTCATTCTTGCTCTCATATCCTCTGAAACACCCCTCATGTTCTTCGGAATGCCCCATAATCGTAATTTCTATATATTTCAAAAACTGTGTGTAATTTTAAAAATTCAACTTCATATTCTTGATTAGTGGGGCAAAATTGAGTGGGAAATGGGTATAACTCAGATTTTAGAAGACCCATAGCGAAAAATAATTTTTGCTAATTTTGCGAATTCCAGTAACTGTGTGCGCCCAGGTCGTGACATGCCTGGGGCACCACTAGTGTAATTGGAGCTACACGTTTGGTCCGCGCTATGCCAGGAGCGCGAACCAGTGCATTTTGTGCCTTGTTTTTCTAACTTATTTCAAGGGCATTTAGGTAATGACTTACAGCCCATTTAAATGCGAAATCTTTTATACTTAGCCATTTTTTCAACTCTAGAACTCACAAGACCTTCTCTAAAACCTCTCCAAGAGTTTATCAAATCTCTCATTCAAATTCAAGGATTTCAAGCTCAATTTTTGAATTCATGAACCTATATCAAGCTTCAAATTTATTCTAAGAGATTCCAAGTTTAAGGTATGTAGGTCTTCATCCATGGATTCTTTCACCCATGGAGCCCAACTTTCTCTTTTTATGAAAATTACATGATTTCAAGATATGTTACCTATGAGTATCTCTTATTATGAATCATCAACGTAAATTATGTTAGGGTTTATCAAGTATTGATCGATTATGCATGAATATCTATTTTAATCTCATACTATAACTTTGTTTGTACCTATTGAAGTTATGCATGATATGAACTATGAAAACCATGAACTATTGTGAATTTTGAGGTGAATTTCAAGATATCCTAAATGAGAGTTTTACTACAATATTGGTGTGTTGATTTAAATTGAGTTTACTCTTCTTGTTTTACTCTTGAGTTGCATGATATTGAATGAGTATCATGAGCCCACCATGTTTTGGATAAAATTACATGACAAGAATTGTTAAGTCATTGATGAGCTATTGTATGATTTTTACAAGTCAAGTGTTTCGAGATAATTATGGGCTCCCTAGTATGTATCAAAATTATGATAGGTCCTTATGATCTACAAGTGAACTATTAAGCTTTTATGCTAAGTTTTATGTTCTTGTGAATTGTAAAGCCTACTAGAAGGGATCATGAATCATGTTGTACTCCTCACCCTCTAGTGCAAGGCAAATGTCTACATGAAGGGGTCATGAACCATGTTATATACCTTACTCTCATGTACGACTTATTATGAAATATCATCTAATGTCTATGTGAAGGTATCATGAACCATGTTGTAAGTCTTACCCTTATGTACGACTTAATACCACGTACTCTATGTTACCTACTAGAAGGGATCATGACTTATGCTATACTCCCTACCCTTTAGTACAAGGTATTTGGATGAGCTAATCATGTCACTCTATTGTGTTGAATGAGATATGTAAGTATGATTATCCTCAAGCATGTTTACACTCAAGCATTAATTAAGCATGTCATATTGAGTTTATATCCATTGGCTATATATATGCAGTTTGAATATTACGGCTTATGTCTTCGCTGCATTGTATCCCGCATACTTAGTACATTCTAAGTACTAATGCATATTTTATGCCTACATGATATCATCACCATGTAGGGACCAGAGCTCCTATCGATCATCCTCCTCTATATAGCTAGTTCGATTCTTTGAAAAAAGCTTTAGTGAGTCCTCAACTCCGAGGATAATATCTACTTTTACTCATTCTATGTTGAGACTTATTCTTTGTTTCCGGTGCGAAATGAAATTCATAGGATATATATGAGTAATTCAAAGGAGAAATACCTAACTAAAGAAAAATAGTGTTCTTTCTCAGAGTAGGCATGAGGGTGAGCTGGTGAAGTGTTTTAGCCCCCGCTCTGTTCTCTAGTAGAGATATTGTTGGATATTATATTTGTATATGCGTATGAGCTTGACTCTCCTTATGTTTCTGTGATTATGAAAGACTTCTCTTAATCCCGCTTCCCTTTTTTAATATTTGACTCTTGTTGTTATTCTATTTTGCTTCTGCAACTAATGGAGTGTACATGATATGCTAAGAGGCTTGTTTGGTTATGTCTGAACTTCCCATTTTTCATGTCACGTTTAGGCCCTACGCTTGGATCATGACATCCTGGACCATCTCCTGAACATACCTGGATCATTGGATGAACTTGAGGTTGTACTCCTTGACAACTAACACTTCCTGCTTTAGGTTCAGAAAATCTTCAATCTTGACCTCCCTTAACTCCTGGAGAAAGAAATGATCAAGGACGACACTCTCAAATTCATTCCACTCAAGGGGATTAGCATTCTCACCTCGACCCATTTCCCATTGATTATACCAAACATTTGTCATATCTTTAAGCTAATAGTAATCATGTTCAACTCCCTCGATCTTAGTTGTGTGCATGACCTTCATGACTCTCCATATATCATCAATAAAGTTTTGGGGGCCTTCCTCAACCTTAGACCTTGTAAAAACTGGCGAGATCATCCTCAAAAAATCCCTAAGCCTGGTTGCAGCAATTGGCTCTTAGGAGCTAGATCTAGGAACCTATAAAGTTAGATAACCCCTCTGGGAAGCCACAAGCTGGATAAACATTGTAATTGCTCCCTTAAACTCAGCCTCTGAAGTGGGAGTTGGCTGAGCAGTAGGCACCTGTGAAACCAAATGAGTCCTAGTAGGTCAACCTCAAGCTCTTGTCTCCATTTGGGTAGGCACTTCTGGTGGGGGAATCTCAGTTTTAAAGGCTGAAGTGTCTCTTTGGGTGGCGATACACTTAGGAGGAATGATCTGCAAACATGTGAAGCACGAATTAGATAGATACTTTAATAGAGTTAAATACTATTGGACAAACTCATAATACAACAGAAGTGTAGCCATTCCTAAGGTCCTATAGTCTCCTGCATATAAAGTGTGGTACATAACACACCCATAAATAAGACTCTACTTGACACGGCTTCATAGACTCCCCGGAACACTTGAACTCTATGGTCTGATTGCAAGTTTACCATGCCCTGGGAGGGTACCTTTGGCATGGCCCACACTTGAGAATCATGGTTGATTCTTTAAGAGAACCACCTGACTTTATCATCATGTCAAACTCAACAGCGGAAGAATACTCAAAAAATCCATCATTTTAGATAAGTAAAAACTCTTATAATAATAGTTTTCAATGATCAAGTTTGGAAAATAATAATAATTAAACTATCTCTACTCAAGGTATATGAAGCCTTTATCCATCTAGAAGGTGCAAGACAAGTTTTGGGCTATCTCAAATAAAATAATTCAAATACTCAAAAGAAAGGAAAGAAAGTATCCTTTGAATAGCTAGAAGGGCTCACCAACTCTAGAAGCAAGATATTGTACCTCAGTGATGCACCTACTAAAGTCCTCTATTACCTGTAATTGCATCATTAACGATGCAATCCCAAACATACATCAGTATATGAAATATACTGGTATGTAAAAATGGCTGAAGTAACAAGTAAAGCTCAAACTCAATTCATATGCAAATTTATAGTTTAAAATCATTCTTTGAAAGTAGACTCACTTTCTATGAAACTCAGTTTAAAATATGACATGCTCAACCAGGTATTGCTTAGGAGTTTCTCTTAAATAACATCCAATCCTACCACCTCTAGTTTGATGATGCATAACAAAGGCAATGTCGTTGCTATACCCGTCCAAACCTTTCCAAGGTAAAGGACGATCAACTCTCTCTTGGATCTAAGATAAATGTCCATCTTTTTAAAACATGAGTCGCTAGAGTTAACATCATGAATATCCTATGCTAGCAACATAGTTCATGGGTTAGAGTTGATTATTTACTCGTTCCTATATCAGTGCTAAATACTCCTCTAAGACTAAATTATGCTTATACTAATCAGCTCAAAACTCTCTTGATGGATTATCTCAACTCAACTCAACCCAATTACTCAATCAGCCAATCAGGGAAAATCAACCGTGCATATAATCACAACTCAAACTCAGACTCTGATGGTCATTTAGACTCCACACTATCATGCTCATCATATAAAACAAATAAGATTCTCATTAAATATACAAAAATGCAGGCAATATGCTCTTCATGCTCAAATCATACTCAATTTATTCAACTCAGATAATCACAGTCATAGTCTCAATTCGATCAACGCAACAAAGACTATATAGAATGAAACAATTCTAGGTTCATAGTACTGAATGCAAATGTTGTACAATTTCATATGACCATCATGTAAATCCTTAGTTCATTTATAAATATGTATAGAAATTCAAAATACATACAGGCAACTCGAAGTTTAGGATTCATAGGATTTTTAATATTCAATTGTCATTCGTGAATTCAACTCAAGTAGATGGAAAGGCACATAGATGGACTCAGTCCCATGGTGTAGGAAGCTTTATATACTTGGAATAAAGTTTGATGGTCAGTTGGCAAAGGTTTGTGCTCCAATTTCTCAAATCCGTAACTCTTCTCTTCTTCTCCTTAGCCCTAACTTCTATTAGAATGTCATAAAATCTTGGGAATGGGTTTTTAAATTCTTGTTAAGTCAAAAACAACCTATATTATTTATGGAATAACTTTAGGAGGGGTGAAGAAAATTTTGAAATGCCTCTCGAGAAAATTGAAATTTTTGTACTACGACGTACCAAGTCGCGGACTTGGACATTATTAGTATTATTTTCATCGAAAATTTTTGCTCGACTTTGTAATCACGTAGGAAATATTGGGATCACCATTAAGTGAAAACCACGACAAGTCCATGAGGCATACATGTCTCGCACTTTTTTGGAATTGTATTTTTACTTAAAAAAATCATCTTTCGATCCGATTCCTCTAATATAAAAATCAACCAGGGCCATTTCCCCACATAATTTTTCATGCTGATTGCGTTTTCGGTCTTGGATTTTTCAAAAGAGTTTGGGAGGCTATGTTATGCAAGTGTCTCTCATATAGGGGTATTTTAGTAATTTTATTGGGTGTAACATGTTATGTATGAGTAGAAGATGTAAAAAATTTAGGCCCATCCTTACGCGGTTGTTTACGGCCCATTAAGATAATTAGCCCTAATATCTTTATATAAATACTCATTATACTCTATCTCTATCAATTAGGGTTTAGATGATGATATTGAAGTTTGCTCCATTATATATATTGTGACAATCACCATCAACCAATAAATTAAACTGTGATTCATCGTATTCTTCAACTTCCGCTTTCGCTACAAGAAGAACAAGTAAGTTTTCTTTCTATGATTTATGTATGTTGTTTAATGAGTTTAGATTAATAATAATGTTTATATTACATATTTTAAAAATTGATTTTTCCCAAAATTCTTAATTTGCTAAGAGGAAAAAAATGTTAATTTAAGATGAAAAATTTTTTACTGATCCAATGAATTTAATAAATCCTTAGAGATTCCAGATCACAAATGAAGCACATAATCTTAATTACTTTTATGGATCTAAGCTTTTCATAATTATTTTCTCTCTTTGTCTAATAAGTGTATTATTTTTTTTCTAATTGCAAGGATGCAAATTTTTATAATTCTAAGTCATAATAGAGGAGCTTGATTAAATTTGATCCCATTAAAGAAGAAATAATTGGTGCTATGGGTGGAAATTTATTTAATTTGTAATAATTTTAGAGATTGAGGACCCTTTTAACAATTTTCATAGAAAGAGAAGCTTTAAACATTATTTCTTTTTTAAAAAGTATTTACTTTTTTGCAAAGAAAATTTGATTGTGTGATGAAACTCTCTATCACACATTAAATTTGTTGAACCTTTTGAAATGAATCATCACAATAATCATTGATCTTATTACAAAATACATAAGCTTAACAGATAAACATTCTTTAGTTTAACATTTTTGGGGGTATTATAGCATTTTGATTAAGTTTTTGAATTGTTACTTGACAAGCACACATAAATTACTAGCAAGCTAGTAGTTTTAAATTTTTCTTGAAAATGTTCCTCATAATTTCCAACAATTTTTACATCTTACAAAGATCTAATCACGAATTTCATACTTCCTACTAGAATATGGATAATGAGCAGAAAGTTAATGGTGATGAAGATGCAATATTAATGGATATTCCCATATCTTGTATCACAACTCAAGAATCAAGAGTTGACGTTTTTGTGGTAAGCTATTTTTTTCCCAAATCATAAGTTTTTTTCCCAAATTATAAGGTGCTTAATTTTTTTCCTTTTAAGACATATATAGTTCTTTTGATGGATTCTTAAATAACTTTTTAATATTGATTGTATTATGACAGAAAAAATAATGTTCTTCTCTAAAACTAAAATATTTAAAATTGTATTATAACAATCTTAAAAATGTCATACTAATAAAAATAAGTTTTATATATATTCTAACAAGTATAAATTATATTTGCTAACAGATATAACTTGTATAGATCTTCTTCATCTATTAAACTATTATATTTAGTTAAGTATACACTCATGCTAAAAGTTGGTAGGGCTTTTAAGATAATTTTTGACCATGTAATATTATCTACTGCTATAAAATTAATGGTTACATATATACACATACATATGCATACACACACACAAATATACATATACTGGCAAGCAATCAATATTCATCTTTTTTTGAGATGCTCCTCTATTCTTCCATACAAATTTTTGTTTCACAAAAGAACTTATTAGTTTTTCATAATTTCTACTAGAATATATATAAGCAGCACCAAGTTGATGGTGATGAGGCTGCAACGTTAGTGAAAGTTCCTATATCTTATATCACATCTGAAGAATCAGAACTTGATGTTTCAGAGGTAAACATTTAAAAACAATTCTAGTAATAAGGTGTTCAGTTTTTCTTCTTTTCATTTTAAGGCATATATAAAATCTTTTCATGAATTCTTGAATTTTAAAATGCTACATGTTATGAAAGAAATATAAATGTTCTTCTCTAAAACTAAAACATTTAGATTCTACCACAATAACAATATTTAAATCTATCATGCCTATAAATTATAAATAAAAATGAACAACGTATTTAGTGTAATTTTAAAAAATTGGGTATCACAAAAATAAAATATATATAAATTTTATTATTATCTTGTAGGTATATTGACATTTTCAATAGACCCTCAACTCAAAAAAAAAAATCATAATAATTTAGAAATATATGACTTATAAATATATATAAATAAATAATAGTAGTAATAACAATAATACTTTTAGAGGTTATCCAACAAGTTAAGTCTAAAATTCTATTTCTCAATAGTAGATATGACCAAGTTAGATATTTTCTTTTAATTTATTTTACCACTTTTTTTAGTTAATTCTACATTCAAGTCAAGAAATGGTAGGTCTTCCAAGATAATCTTCGTTCACATGATATTATTCATTGTTTTAGAATTAACTATAACGTATGAAGACTCTTCCTAGTTTTGGAAAGAGAATTATTTAAAACATTAACACATAAATTTTTTGTTCTACATCAAAACCACGAATGATTTAAAAAATTACTGTGGCATCATCTTGATACAAAATTTGTGAGAAAATGAAAAACTCACCACCAGAGATAGTAGTGTTTTGACAATGGCACAATACATAAATTAGCTCCTTAACTTGGAACGAAATTTTTAAGTTAGAACTCAAACTTTCAAAATGCACAAACAGGTTCTCCAACTTGTCTATTTTTTATCAACTAGGCACAACTGTCCAGCAGTCCAAGTGCGTGAGTTACACCCGCTATGACGTATTTTTTTGTCCAATTACGCGATGTCACGTTGTTCCACGCAAGCAAAACCCTTTACACGTCCCACCTATTTATATTTTTTAAAAAAGAATATGTCACATCATCTAACATTATTTCACCTATTTATAGTTTAAAAAAAGAAGAAAATTAAAAGAAACATTTGTGATTGGCCAAAATAAATTTATTTTATGAAAAATTTAATTTTTTACTCCGTCTCGTACCCTCATTTCCCGAGCCCCCCACCCCCACCCCATACCAAAAAATATTATTTTACGGAGAAATTTAAATTTTTTACTCCACCACGGACCCTCATCTCCCAACCCCGTATCCCCACCACCCCAACCCCACCCCATACAAAAAAAAAAATTTATGAAAAACTTAAATTTTTATAAATTTTATTTTTTTTCCTCCACTTCAGGCTCTCCATCCCTCCACCCAGCACCCTTCCACAGTCCTCAACCCCCAGC